>SNQJ01S0028630.1:26019-40793 GCA_010110895.2 Picea sitchensis | reverse complement strand
GTTCATACTCAAAATTTCTCCCGTGGTTCAACTTGGGATTATTTCTGAACTTGAGTTGGCAATATTGATCCAGGGACATATGCCTCTGAATGATCATATCCAGGATGTAGTACTCCTTAGTACACTGTGCCATCTGCTCCACAAAGTCATCCACCTGCTCTTGTTGCACCTGTTCATCTGTGAATGTGGGAAAGTATGGTCTAGGGTTAGCCTTGCTACCCATTTGTCCATATGACGTGCCTCCTCCATGGCTTCCCTCAGATCTGGGAGTTTTCTTTGGATTATATCTAATTTCACCATGGGATCCACCAAATCCACCAACCACTTTGTTTCCATACGTCTCAGGGTCTTTACCCTGATGAGTCATCTGCATCAATAGTTGGGTTATCATCATCTAGTTCTCATCAATCTTCTTCAAATTCCCATCTACCTTATTTAAGGTCTCAGCGATTTCGGCATGTTCCCTTCTGTTTGTCTCCTGGATTTCCTGTAAGTGATGGACCAATTTTCTTTTTGTAAGATTTAAGTTCTTATGGAATTTGGCTGCCAGGTAGGCCAAGCCCTATGGCTCATGGTCATCTCCTGAACCCTCCATTTCGGCTTCTGTTTCACTGGTTTGTTTCTTTCTTCTTCCCATAAAGATCCGAGTGTACCTCTACATGTGCTAATCCCCCATAGGTTTGGAGGGTTAAAGATCTGATACCACTATAATGATCCCAAGCCAATGTTTTCCTTGGAATCACTAACTAACCACTGATTACTTGTTATTATTATGTATGCAGGCAGACCATGAGCATTTTGGCCTTAGGGCTTATTCAGTTATTCAAYCCACAAGAATTATTGCATTCATATGAAGATCATCACTATTACATAAGATAGGAACCACAAGAAAATAACTGAAAATTTATTATAAGAAAGAAAGCACCTGATACAAATAGAGAAGGAGATATGAAGTATATGTCTTCTAGGAAATGATGGAGTTGCATACAAAATTATCCGGAGATACAAATAAAGCCTCCCAAAGGCTTTAATAGAAGATGAACGCTCAACTACAAAACCATGGTTTTAGCCTAACCCTCAAGCAATTGGTTCAGCCTTGCTGGCTACTAGTATGGCCTACTGAAGACAATGAGCACCAAGGGTTCAACCCTCCTGAATATGAATCCCTCCAAATGCTACCAAACCTCCCTCAATGAAATATCAAGACCTTGGAATCCTCCTCYCGAAGTATGGAKCTCAACACTGATGAMTTCCTCCACAAACTGCAGAAACCCTAGAATGGTATGACCCTCCTGACACCCTGAATATAGCCAGTAGTACGACCTAGTTGAATGTGGGCTCCAAATCATCTAAAACTCTCCCATATGATAGATCGAGCATCTAGGAGCACTTGAGAGAAGTCTCAAGGTTAGATCTAGCCTCCTAGATCTGAGAATCACTGAATCACAAGTCGTACCCTTCCTCTTGAAATCGTCCCAACCTGTAGTAAATGATGGGGATGTGATAACTCCTCCAAGAATCCCTCAAATGGATGAGCAAGGGCTTGCAAGAAAAACCCAAATGATGGAAACCTCTTAAGCTTCTTCCTTGTGCTAGATCGATCTCTTTCCAGTTGTACGCCCCTGCAAGAAACCCTAGCTGGTACGACCTTGCTGATCAAGTGGTACGACCTTGCTAATCCTCATGAATAGATGATGGTGATAGAATGCTGTGGGTGGAGTATTTCATCCCCGAGACCAAGCTTGGAGCAAGGTGAGTGGAATATTTCACCACTGAATTTCTCACTAGGGTTTGTAATATCAAAACCCTTAAAACTCTATGCTCAAGACATCAACAAGAAAATACCAAAATCCAGAATGAATAATAGGTGCGCCCCAACCTTCCCTTTATACTTTTCTTCCATTTCTTTGTTGAGTTAGGTTAACCCGTAGGGTTAACTCCTAACTCAACCTCCAACGCTTCTATTCCTTCATTGAGTTATCTTTTAGCTCCTTTTCACCTTTTTATCAAGTCAACTTAAGAACATAACCTTAGTTTGGTTGACCTTTCCCCTTAGTATGAGACTATGGCCTAGTGGGAATGCCTAGTCCATTGAGTCTTCTAAAAACCTCTTCATCAAGAGGTGGGGGAAATTACATCTTCCTCGTCACTCTCCAAGCCTTCCCTCGCGGCTACGACTCTCTTGTTGGTATTCACCTTGTATTGGTAGGGTACTCCCCTACACGTCTTTCCAGTTGTCACCATGATCCACTTGATCTAGTCATCTTCCATCATGATGGGGTCCAAGGGTTCCTCCTTCCATTTCTCCTTTTTCTATCAGTGCTTCTCGCCTTCCCCCATGCATGCAAGGAATTTTAGTTGTCTGACTCCATTGTCATTACACCTTTGTTGTATAGCAGTATCTTGATAGAAGTATACAACGATCTAGTATACCTTCCTCACATTCTACGTAGAAACTCTTTCTCTGTTGCGCTATATGACTTCATTGTGTCTACTACAAATTCTGTTATAAAGCCTGCAAGAATACTATTGAGCCAAAACTCTACTGCACGGGTGAATTTTTTTTTCACTTATTATAACTACTCAATCTGTACTAGGGTCCACTCTAACTGTCATATCCGGTTCGTTGTGTGGTTATCCTTCAACCTTACTATCCACTCCTGCAATAAGTGTGGAAAATCACAAAAAAAGACTTTGTGCAAATCAGTAAACACGTATTTCTCAAGATATTTGCGGGGTGTTACTCTAGGGTTTATGTTATCTTTCTGTGCAAAATCCAACTGTTTCGTCCTTAGCTAGCTTTTGATCTCTGATTTTGTGGGATTCCACAGTCTCAACATCCCCTTCTAGCGGCTCATTGATTTTCTTCTCTGCTTTAATATTTTCTTGCTCCACCTCCCGTAAATCTTATGTATCTTTTAACAGATCTTCAACATATCTCATGTACTGTTCCTACCAACGAAAACATAACCATTTGTTGGTTATCCTTACTCATATATCCTATCTGAGTTCGTATTGGGTGACCCAGGGTTCATGTCTATTCGGGGTTCCAACAAAGCCTCTAAAACTATCGGCCCTCCTGGTAAACCAGAAGGAAGCACAACGCACAAGGTGCACCGCGTCGTCTCCCCCGAGATAATATTAATGGGTGGCTACAATACTCACGTGTTTGCAGCCTAGGATTGAATAGGGGATCTCCAAGAGATGTATGCTGGAAATGATATTGTAACTTATTAATGTAACACGTTGTTATCATGATTTATGCAGGAAATATAATGACTCATTCATTTAGCCATCACTATCTACTGAAAGACAATAAATACACACATGCATTCAATCACATAACACAAATATTACCGTGGTTCACCTCCCTGGGCTACGTCTACAAAGATTTGGCTCTTAGATATTTTATTATAGTTGTTTTGTCACAACAACATCGTGCGCTTTACAACTCTTCGCAATCAGGTTCAGATCTATTATGAGGCGGACTAGATCGCACCAGGCTCCTCAACCTACAATGTAACCTTCCAGATCTACCCTCCTCCGTCCTCTCTAGCTCAACAACTTTACAAAAGTAGGTCATACAGTAGAATATTACATAGCCTATGCTTGTTTGCATTCTTCTTTCTATATGCCTATGAACTTACTGCAATAATAATCTCTCTCAATAATACCGACTAGTCCTCTCCTAGACCTAGGTAACTATATTTATACGTTTTTGGCTCTTCATACATTACAATACATTACCAAAAACCTAACCCTAACCTCATTAGGTATTTCATGCATGCGTGCATGTTGTTCTTCCTTCTAGCTGTTGCTTTCCTTGTGCATGCCTTATTTCCCAAAATTGCCTTGCCTTCCGCTTTGGCTTGCTTCCAACAACACATAAGAATATATCTAGCATCACGTTCACTTGTTTTCACTCCTCATCATATCATTTCCTGCATCTGACAGTAGATAGTAATCATTGACTAGATTTTCCCAACAACACATGCCCCAAATCTTATAGGCCATGATAGGTGTGACCAATAACATCGTGCCATCAATTTGCGTCACCAAGCACGTGTTAGATTTTTATATGAGAAAACCATAAAATCAGAATGAACTAATCTCCGAGTAGTTCAACCTATGAAAGTTAGATACTCAGATTCTAGGGGTCCTAGATGATGGCCCACTTGGACAAGTCCTCGCCACAAGAGAAGATAATGATCCATCTTGGCTACAAACATCAGGAGACTATGTTCCTCATTCCATGAAGAGGAGAATGTCATTCTCTGCTATCATTAGCTCTTATTTAATAAATGAAGGTAATTTGGGAATATACCCTAAAGTGAAATTTCCAATACAACCATTGCACTAGAGAATCTTGAAGAAAAGGGTTCAAGGGGTCAACCAATTGTGTCCTACATCATTGTGTCATCAAGTTGAAGGAAATGTTTATCCTATCATCTCATCAGAAGAGGTGGAAGATCCACAATGCAATGATGGGAATTGATTGCGCCACTCAGAGGGATTCAATTAGGGACTAAATTATATGAGGAAAGCACACCCAACAAAAGTATCAAAAAGTCATGTATGGTGGTAAAAAATGGTTTCTTCCCGGTAAAATCTGGTAAAATCAGTTGGAAAGATAAAAATGGTTAGAAAACCAGATGCAGTATCAATATTTTGACAAGCTGTTTTTAGTCCCAAGAAGTAGTATTGGTCCAAGAAGACGATTTTCCTATAAACAAAGAGCCTATAAAACAAGGATAGGAGATCGTTTTTAGGGTCATAACTTTGTGGAATTTAAGAGTATCTTATAACCAGATCTATTTGATCAAGATCCCCTCAGACACAGACACATTTTTAAGGATGTAGGATTTAAGAGATTCATCCCATGCATTATGCTTCAATATTTGCTTCTTCTTATGCATGTGTTCTTGTAAAGAAACCATCCCATTTTTGGCTTATTTTATCTGATCACCATTAATAAAAGATGGAGCAACAAGTTTTGTGACATTTTCAGTGTAACTGTGTGTTGTATAGCTTATGATACTAAAGTGATATCCTCTAAATGTATGACCACTTCTTGTCATTTCTTCATATGTTTAATGATATGACGAGGGTACCTCCATGAATTTAAATTTCTGAAAATGTTTACTGTTTGATGAATGATTTAACGATCTGATACAACTGTTAGAACTGTTAAATTCTTAATTTCTCAGCATGTTCTTCTTTCCATAGACTATGTGATTCACCTTAAATATGCCTCACATGTTTATTTTGTATTTCTTCTAAATCCATCACTCTCCATATTTAAACTCAAATCATCTGAATAAATCGTGGAAAATTTCCTCTTAGGGATGAATGTTTTAATATCTGGTCTAGGATTGTTTAAGGGATGATAGTTTTATAAGAGAGAGAGAGAAACACTTACCCACATTTTTGCATAATTTATTATGTTACAAGCATGGATTTAAGGCTCATCTGGAGTCTTATCTCCCGGGATGCAGCAACATAATTCCACTCACATCCTAGAACATCTCGAGGGACAACATCCGAAATGGTGTCGTTGTTGGGGAATGGAATTCAAAGACATCTTTCCCTGGGGATACAAAATTGCTAGATCTGATACTCGAAGGTGAGTGAGTTTCAAGCACCTAGTTGTTGATTATTTCACCTGAAGACTCCACAGAGAAAATATTTGGCATCAAACAAAAGATATACTAGAAGAAACCCAAATATTGAACATACTCTAGTATACTCAAATCCAGAGAATCTTGTAACTTGGAGACATCTCAAAGAACGTCATATCTCTCCATCTTCAAGTAACCCTAATTTGGAAACACTTCCTTCTGTTATTCATAGAGGTAGCATATATTTTAATTTAATTGATATGCATGTTGATTCTACTTCTTCTAACAATCTACCTCTTGATCCCTTAATACATCTACAAAATTCACTCTTATGATTATATTAAGAAGAAATCTCTTCTTTCAAGCCCTTTCTGAAAATTCTTGTTAATACTGCCGTATTTTGCAAAGTTTTATGGTTAATGTTAGAGGAGGAAGATATGGAGGAAATCAACCTCACCCACCTTCCTTAAACCCGTGGGTCTTTTCCAGATTCCACCCATTGAATCTACCTATACATGTTCATGACCTCCCTAAAAATTACTTGAAGCTCTTGCCCAAGTACAATGGTTAACCATCTTTGTCTGCTGAAGAACACCTAGTAGCATTGCATGATTTCATTAACAACCTTTTCATGGTGCATGACGATGTCTTCACGAGGTTTTTTGTTCAAACCCTTGAAGGGTATGTCTGTAAATAATTCAAATATATCCCTACAACCTCTATTGATAGTTGATAGGATATTGAGTATCCATTTATGAAGCAGTGAGTGGAAAAGAGGGACAACCTATATTACCTGACTGAGTTTGGAACCTTCAAGAAGAAATAAAACGAGTCTGTTTTTTACTTTAACAGAAGGTTTAACAAGATATACAACAATATTCCTATATAAATCAAGCCTTTGCAACAATAAACTAAGGTCACATATGCTAGCGATTTTGATGCAAACTTTGTCATGATATTAAGAGAAAGAAGAGCTCCTAGTCTGTTGATAATGCAAGATTTTTTGATAGAAATTGAATGGAATATGATTGCATCAGGAAAAGAGAAGAAAAATTTTGATCAAGGAGACAAAAAGAAAGTTAAATAATACTGTGTTCTTTTATATCCAGTAAAAAATTCCCGTGAATCCCGGATGGATGAGGTGTCTAGACTGATAAAATTTTTGACAAATAAGATGTTTAGATTTGAATTGGATAATGGTAATGCCAAAAAACACCTTAATAAGGATGGATACACAAACCTAATTAGTTTATAAGGCCTTTCAATCCTCAACTCACGAGGAGAGAAAGAAGAAATCATGAACAACCTCTCCAAACCTCTGTAAGAAATAATAATGAAAAAAGCTTGGTGGAGGAAGAAATAGATGAATTATATGCTGGAAACCCAGAATAAATACACCTGTTGCAAGAGGAAAACAATTCCATATATATAAGTCAATATGATTATAAATATTCCCTCAACACCAGGAAGAAAACCCCTAAAGGTGAATCTAACAAAAAAATATTGTCCTCTATTCAATACATGATGTTTGTTGATGCACTACAGGATGAGATGCATAGGAAGTATGATCTCAGACATAGGAAAAATGTATCTAATCAATATGTCTATCCCTAGTATAAGAAGCTTATCCCAATTACTTCTATGGATAAAGACCTAAAAAAAATTCCCAATACTAAAGAAGCTGGTGATACTTCAAAGACAAAGAGAGAGGTTGAGGAACTTGAGGAATCAGTTCTACCTTTCAACATTGAGAAATAACTTTCTAAAATCAAGATTCCTATCCCACTGATGGAGTTGGCTAGAAATCATTCATACCATGAGAAGATTTAAAAAGTGATACAGGTAAAGGGGTTAGCAAGTCCTCCTGATACTGTAAATCTACAAGATGAGTATCCCACTATAGTTTTTGGTCCTCACATAAATGATAAGGAAGAATTTGTTGCACCTTTCTATGTGACCTTAAAAATCCATGAAAAGTTGTTACACAATTGTATGTAGGACTCTAGAGCATCCCATAACCTTATGCCCAAAGTAGTGATGCAAAAGTTGGGGTTAGAAATAACTAGGCCGTACTATGACCTCTATTCTTTCTATGCCATAAAGGTGAAGTGTGATGGGATGATAAAATATATGTTAGTCACCTTAGGACAAATTCCTGTTAAAAGCATAATGATGGATGTGATAGTGGCTGATGTACCTTATAATTATGGGATGCTTCTATCTAGAACACAGACAAGAAATTTGGGTGGTACAATGCATATGGACATGACTTATGCTACTATCCTAGTTTTTGAAGGAGAGAAAAAGAGATTACATAGGGAAACAAAGTTTTCCTATGTGGTCAATGATAAAAAAAATTCTGTAAATCACCCCATATATGTTGTTGATGAAGACCTGGGATGTTGCATCCTCACAATAAATAAGGAATCTAAAGAATCCTTGACTCTTGCAAACCATTTTGTGAGCATCGTTCACAAAACAAATGGTATATGGAAGATGTATTTTGATGGAGCATATTCAAATGAGGTAGTGGGAGCTGGAGTAGTGCTCATTTCCCCTAAAAAATATGAAATCCATTTTTCCTACAAGATGGAGCTTGAGGCCACTAACAATGTAGCTGAATATGAGGCCTTAATTATTGGTTTGGAAGTAGCAAGGAAGATGCAAATCATTGAGTTGGTGGTATTTGGAGACTCATAACTTGCGATGCAACAAATCAAAGGTCACTATCAAACAAGGCATACTAGAATGTGGGCATAAAAAATGATGTATGGGATTGAATTGATAATTTTTACAAATATTTTAATATCATTAATATCTTAAAAGAATTTAACTAGGAGGATGATTCCTTAGAAGTGGAAGCTATCACCTTTAAAAATGTTGTCGTTCCTCAAATGAAATATGAGATTCAAATGAGTTACATACCTTCCATCCCTGATAACATTAAGTATTGGAAAGTTTTTCAAGTTGGCCAATAGATCAACAAGTTTATGGAGGTCATAAAGGAATTTGATAATAGCCATGTAGACTCAGATGACGAAGGAGGAGATATCATGAATGAAAAAGAGATTCAAATGACCTCTGAGTTTATCGAATACATGGTTGGGCATAAATTCCTTCAACTCAAAAATAATTTCATTCCCAAAGGATTGGTTCCCCTAGAACAACTCTTCGATATAAAGGACGTGCTGGTAAAGCCAATAGTCGTCCCTTGATCTTGGAGGATATAGAATACCTTAGAATTCAAAGGTCTCAAAACTCGATGAAAATTTCACCGCAACAAAGAGCTCGAAAATATATTTCCAGCACCGCTTGAACGAGCTCAAATGGAATTCGTATGAGAAATATATCGCATTATGAAATTTTTGTCAAACATGACCAAAATAAGGACATAGGTGGAACATGGCAGTCCCATAGGAGGACACATGGGATTCGTACGAAGTGACACATGGAATTCGTAAAGTACACGTGGAATATTGAGCATTGAAAACGTGGTAGAGGCATGATGTGACATCCAAGCTAGCAAGTGATGTGGCATATGATTTGACATGTGACATGGAATCTGAGCTGGTTGGTGACATGGCATCATCAAGACATGGACCAATCAAGGGTTGACACATGGTAGCCTCCGATTAGAGAAGAATTTTTTATATCAAATATAAAATGGGTGGTGCAATGACTTCACAAATAGATCAACGGTAAGACTTGGGAACCATTGCGGATGGTTCTATAGTTAAAGTCGAGTATATCATATTTTCCAAATGAGGAAGGTCCGCAGGTTCAAACCCATGACCTTCACGCCGACCAATGTACTAAATGGATCCGCCAACCTATGTGCCATGGCCAATTTCTTGGTTCAACTGCCAAGATATATTATTTTATTTTCAAAACATCCCATATCAATGTAAATCCAAACAGCCCACGGGCTCGACCCCGGGTTTGTTGGATCCCAATTTTTTTAACAAATCCGAATTGCTAATGCACCAGGCATGTTATGTTTGTAAATAGTGTGAGAGTAATCAGTTTTGAGGTCACATTCATTTTGTATAAATTTTTATATATCATTTATTTATCCCTTTATTGGATAACAAAGGGGAGAGAGTGAATTTTTATGGTTTTAGGAGACCAATGTACTGCAGTAGAGATGAGGACCAACTGATGAAATTGAATTATGGGTTGTAATTTTTGCAATTTTGCATCTTAATTGAAGTGGCCATTTCATTAGAAGTGGACCTAGAGATGTAACCCACATTGGGTATTGGGTGAACTCCATTATCAATTTTGGTGTGTCCATTTATTTCTTTTTCTTCTTATAATTATGCTCTTGGTATCTTAATTTTTTAATGAACTTGGTTTCCACATTCTTTAAGGAAATTATCTATTTTAAAGAAACAAATAAARTTTTGTATTAGAGCTATCAATCTAGTTTGACGCAATTTTTGAGTGTGGATTCTTACAAGGTCTAGACTCAAGAAGGGAGAAGGTAAACTTGAGGCTTATAATCCCAAAATAGGATCAATAATATTCACTCGAAGAGGAGATATAGACACACAAAGAATAATGAATTCTTTTAACTCTGAAGAGGATTTATTCAAGGCATTCTTTTTGATGAAGGAAATGGTGGAAGAGCTCTACAATGAAAGGGGACAACAAAGAGAATAAGGTACACGTCAAGTCAAGAATGAGGATGATCTTCCTCCAAAAAAGAGGCCTTCTCCTTATCTTTCTCCTTCATCTCCTCCTCCTACCTTTCCTTATCATTCTCTTTCTCCGTCTCAGTCTCCATATCCTCATAAGAATATGTCTTCAAAGAATCCAATTTTGAAGTTGGATGTCAAATTTGACTTACCCATGTATAATGATGAGCTTAATGCAGAGAGATTAGATAATTGGATTTGAAAAATATAAGTTTGTTTTCGTATTCAGTAGTGTTAGAACTAGAAGTGAACTCAAGATTACTATTGAGTCAAGCCTACCACACCTTGTTTCAAAATTTTCAATAAGGGTTTTAAGATGGATAAAACTTTTCTTGATTTGAAAAGGGAATAATGATCATATCTGTTAAGACCACTTATCTAAGTGTAGCAAGTCAGGAAAACAAAACTGATGGATAGAGATTTAATATTTAAGTGACGTGACTGAGAGAAAGGGAAAAACAAAGATTGATAAATACACCACAAAGAAATCTTATCTTTAATGTTTTTATGCAACAGATGAAAAACCTTTTATCTAAAATTTATTCTAAATAAGATTTAAGGAGAAAACACCAATGTGGAAAAGATTACTAAAACCTGTTAAAGAAACCTTCTCACCACAAAAGCATTTTTCATAAGCTCGTATAACATCGGCTAAGTTTTTATAAGAAAATGTGAATATGATAAAAATAAAATATAACATACTAACCATCAATTTCATTAGCAACTGAAGTCTTTACACATGCAAGATAGATCAAAACAATCTTTGACAATACAATATCAAGCCAAAACAAGGATTCAATTTCTTCTTCTACATCATTTGATATATAGTATTTTGAATTAGTTACATGTACTTATGGTAAATCCTGACTATCAATAACAACTCAAAATGAATTTCATCCTTTGACTCCTGATATACAAAATAATAACAGTTTTCCAAAAAACCTCCTAGGATCAAGGCGACAACCTTGCATAAAACACTCTTTTCTTGAATTGTTCTCCATTGATATGATATCACTGCAACATCCTCATAATCCTTCCCAGATATATCTAATCTTCAAATATCCATACAAATCCATCCTTTGAAAACTCAGTCCTTATGACTAATTTGCATTTATCTTCGTATCCCAATATAGCCTTTTAGATCCACAAAAAATGTATAGCTCCATAACATGATCCATAATATGATAGCATAGTTAGAGCCTTAGTTTGTTACAAAAGCATGGAACTGGGTGAGTTTACCAACAAAATCGGCTGCTACAGGTGTTCCTGTAGCAACACTGTTTTTTTGTGTGTGCGACCGCGAGAACTTCCTATAGCGACCTACCGAAAAACTAGTTATGTATGTTTTCAACTCCTTCTTTTCTTGGGTTGTATCCAGTCATATCAAAAAAGGGGAATGATATCTTAGACACAAAAAACAAAAATATTTTTCCATCATCCATCATTTTTAATCTCAAAAACCGGATTTACCCTGGAGGTGGTATTTTCAAATTGATAGATTTCTATGAAAGATTGAAGATGCTGCTTTTTCCAGCAATTCTAAACTATCAGTTCTGCTCTGATTAGATTGAGATCAAGTTTTCATTCTCTTAGGCTCATTCCATTTAGATCCGATCTTAGGGTTTGGGATTTTCATATTCTTCTTACCCTATTTTCTGGTAGAAACTCTGTTTTTTTCCAGTGATAGTCTTTTTATTTATGATCATGCCACCCTTCTTGAATTTATTCTTCTCAGGCTTAGTGAAAGGGATTTTATTTCTTGTATACGAATTTCCCATAGGTTTAGCAGATTCTTCATCAATAACGATGACCTTCTCTTTAATGGCAGGGTCATACACTACTTTGGATTTCAACCTGAATTTATTTCGAGGCCTGGTGCCCCTCTTTCGAATTACAATTATATATTGAGAAACATCATCTTCAGAGGATATTGATCTAGGAGGAATTATATTTGGGGAATGGTATTTAGGTTGTATAGGCTCTAACAATTTCTCTGTTGTCTCAGGTTTTTTATCCTCTCCCAATACCCTAGGTTTTACCTATCTTTGATTCCTTTTAGAGTAAGTCTTATGGGAAAAAGAAAATGGATGCTTACCTCCACCTATGATATGAGAAGACCGTTTATCTTCATGTAGTATGGTTGGCACAACTTCCATTAGCTTGTCTAAAATCTTAAAACAATATGGTCTCTTACCTTTCTTTTCATTAGTTGATCGACTGGTGCCAGGTGGAGTTTCTTGTTCAACCTTAACAATATTGTCATGTGATTTTGCAATAGGAGGGTGCACTTCCTTCCCAAAACCCGACTGGATCAAGAATTGGTCCCAAGTCTTCTGCAATTTCCCCAACTCAGCCTTGACCAGTAATTTAATCAAGCCCTGATGATAAATTTCGTGAGGAGGGGTTTTAGGGTTTGCTTGTACCTTCATGGCCATCTTGTTGAGATCCCTCAAGAAGTAATAAGGTAGATTAATCCTCTTAATTCCTTCCAGATGAAGCATAAATAGTAGATGAAATAAAAATACAATAGAGTAGAGTCCCTCACAGGTGATGAATATTTTAAGCATGAGTAAGGCTTCCATCCATTCATCAACAATCGAATCACTAGGAATTCCTTTGGCCCAATTAGGGTCTCTGTGTTCGGGTTTAAAAAACTGATTTACATCTCCACCTGTAATCAATTTATTTTTAAACCATTTTCTCCATTAGTCGGGAGGTTGCAAGCATATGCTATGGATTCATTTGTAACCTGCATGGCTAGGTTTGAAATTCAGGCCCACTATCCATTGAAACTCTCAACAAACGCCCTAGTTGTAGTGTAATGATGACCATCCATTTTAGTACATAATATATACCAACCTTTCCAATAACAAATTTAGCGACTATCTTCATAATCCTCCATGATATCGGGCCCTTCAGGCTCCTTCCTATTCACATGTCCACCCTTGCCCATATCAACTTCTTCGACCAAATATCTAGGCTCCTACTATAGAACAGGGTTGTGTTGAGAAAAATGAGGGATTTGTTGGTTGTATGGATACCAATTCAAAATGACCAGTGAAGATATAAAACCAATATCACGAACAAAACTCTAGAATTCATAGCATTTGTTTTCTTTCCACGTTTATGACTGGTGATTGGACACTCATTATCTCCCATGAATCCTCATACAACTAGGTAGGATGATATATGTCATTGAATTCACTCCAACTGTCTGTGTGATGATCAAACATGGATGAGTGGAAGTTCCTGTAGTGCCCTGCAACCATTCTTCCTTTGGTATATTTGAAATGCAACCAACTTGTAAGTCATTATTTAATCTTAGTAATGATAAAATAATAACTAAGAAATGACATATGATCTCTGATATAAGGATTTGACATTTTAGATAATTCCATGGTTCATTTTAAAAAAATGCTCATAATTGATCCTATCCCCCCTACACAAGACTAAGCACCCCTCTTCATTTCAATTTGACCCCTTAATAATATTTTACACCCTTAATCAAGCTAGTGATTAGGATTTAAAACTTTATACATTTTTTAAAAAAATGTAGAAACTGAGATATGAAAGGTAAATCTTAGAAGAACAAAATGGGTGATCAATGGCTCCATGGGGGATGGATTTCTCTCTATGTAACTCCAAGAAATATGAGTAGACCTGTTCCTTCTGTTTCTTTCAACTACCTACCATGTTATTCTATAGATTGTAGTTGTTTCATCTCCATAAGATGGGTGGAACTTTATTCAAAATATAAAAAACTGAAAAAAAAAACTAATACTGAAAACTAAAAGAATAAGTATCATAATGGTTCCATTGGGATATGGATTCCTTTATTGTCTAAATACCACACCATATTGATATGTACAATGATATTTGAGCCACCAATGACTTTGGTAAAATAATTTCTTCAGAAAATGCCCATTTACTGGGCCACCGAAAACATCGTCACCTTCCAAATTCTACAATAGGAAAGTATTGTTGTTCAAGACCTTCTCCACCCTGAATGGACCTGTCCACAAGATATCAAACTTCACATGATTATCCTCTATGCGAGAATCCCATTTTAGAACCGAATCCCTAGGTAGCACTTGCTCTGTGTTTTATTTTTTGTCAAAAGTTTCTTTAATCTTCTGTTGATGTTGATCTGACTTATCTAGCAGTTTCTCTCTTTCTTGCTGCAATTCTACAATCTGGAAAATTATTTTGATAGAATCATTAGGTTCAGCTTCAATTTCTTGTAGAAATTTTACAACTGGAAAAGCAAGTTGTACAAGAAATACTGCTTCCATTCCATACACTAACTGAAATGGTGAGGTTCCAATTTCTCTCTTTGTGCTAACACGGTTAACCCACAAGGCATATTTCAATTTTGAATCCCAAACTCTCTTATTATCTTCCAGAATATTCTTAATAATATTAACCATGATTTTATTGGATGATTTAGCTAGGACATTAC
>SNQJ01S0028629.1:37003-51480 GCA_010110895.2 Picea sitchensis | reverse complement strand
GCATCTAGAGGAAGATCCTTCTAGAAGCGGAAGCTTCTATTAGGTCTTCTTACATCCACCTTATTCTATTTTATTGAAAGGCCTTATTAATATTGACCTTTATTACATCCGAATATATTGATCTACCTATGTGCGGGTTAGGAACTTAACACCATCTGTGTTCTTTGTTGGGAGGAAGACAAGACTAATGATCCTCCATGGCTAGATTGCCCATAATCCTTTTGAATCCATAAGTTGTCTTATTTTGGAGGATTAGAAGATCAATGATCCCCAATGGTTTTGGGTGGGACAAATATTGTCCCAAATCTTATGCTTAGTGTTTTAATAGAAAAATGATGAAAATTAATAAAATTACGATAGGTCACCTTGTAGGTAACATAAGATATCCAACCATAATTTCTATTGGCCTCAAAGCATACCTTTGTAAGTAGGTCTTGGGTGAGGACCACAAACTCCCAAATGTAGTGGGGTTGGGCAACTCCATTATCAAAATATTTTATGAAGGGAAAGGGAAACCATGAAAACTATATCAATAGGAGTGAACTTTGAATAACTAATCAACAAAAGGGGCTTGATCATATAGAGAAGAAAATAACAAGTGTTCTTGTGCTCATCCACTTCCCTTACTCGAAGAACTTTGAAGAGAATATCCATTACCCTTGCTTTGAGGACCTTTAGACAATCTTTTCCCAAGATTCCATATGTGAATAATCTTCCACCCTAGTTTCCATAAGGCTCCACACCGACTCAACGGAACAATCATCAAACAAAAGCAAGATCCATGTACTACCTTAATGTCATCATTCTCAAAAATAAAAATATTCAAACAACACTAAACATAACACATAGGGAGTTGTCATGGGTGTTATGATATACAAGTAAATAAATTTATTTTGTTCTCATACAAAGACTAACAGGCACACAACTCATTATTTGTTTTCTTTCGCTTTCATATACACAATAAAATAGAAGTTATGCATGCTCAAAGCAACCATAATTTATGGCCATATTTCAGTTTATTTCTACACTTACTCATGTGCATCCCCTCTCTCCTTTCAATGAATAACATGGTGTAAACAAAGGAGTAAGTTAATCTTATAGAAATGAAACAAGCAATTAATTAATTAATATATTTTCTCAAACTATAAAATTCTAATAGGGTGAAGGTGAGTTGTGCCCAAGAGGATTGATTCAATACAAATCCATAGAGCTTCATTGGATTGGCGTTATGTATTGTCGAATAAATATGGATTCTTGCGTAATCCATCTCTTAATATTTGATCATATTTGGGTGCATGTGGTTGGTTTTAAAGTGATGGGTTTGTTAAAACCCACCATGATTTATAACATGGCATTAAAAATAAGGAGAGTACGTGGAAGATTTACATGTTGTGTTATCACTCTAAACTCTTCGATTTTAATTGAAAGCATAGTTGAGGAGTGTATAACAATATAATTTATTCAATTGCATAAACATTGCACCACTAACTAATGTTACCGCTTATGAAATATTCGACTAAGGCGAAGACCAAAGGAATGTCCACTGGTTATAATCCCTAATGTGGATACATTGCACATGCCGATGGCATCCCACTAGAGAAGGACTTTTTTTTTTTTCCAGGAAAAAATTTTCTCGAATTTATAAAGAGTATAAATTCATTTACAAAAAGACATCAGCAAGCGATGAACCAAGGTCCATAGGACGTGCTAAATCAGCGAAGGATCAATGCAAAAACTCACCGAAATCAAAAGTGGGAAATAGGATAGCAGTCCAAACAGATAGCAGCCCAAAAAAGATTTCCATACAAGTGGGACAACAAACACGATCAAAAAATGCTAATGGAGGACCTAGAACTTTCAATTCCACTATCACAGTGGAAAATGGAGAGTCTTCCAGCCACGTCTTTTAGTGCTCTCTTTGAAAGAGCATCTGCTTCGCAGTTGAAAGATCTGGAAAAATGATGGAATTTGATGTCGGAAAAAAGCTTGGACAGCTCCAGCGTTTTTTGTTTCTAGCATTCGAAGTGGACAGAGTGGAGATTGGATTTTTGGTTAATCCAATCAATAATGACTCTCGAGTCACCCAGAACTATTAAGTGTTTAATAGACCACGAGGAAGCTAAAAAAAGTGAGGTCCAAATCCCCAAGAGCTCTGCTTTAGTGTTTGTGCCCACACCGCAACTGAAAAACCATTTTGTGATCCTTGAATGGTGAGTTTTGAAGAAGCCTCCAGTGCCACAACAACTAGTAACCTGCGCAGCACCATCAAAACAAGCGAGTGTGTACCCATATGGCAGCTTGAATTCGAGAGCTTTGTGAATGTGAGGTTTAACCGTAGGTTGTTTCCAGTAAAAGGAATTCAGTACTCTATGCACAACACTCAACAGGGTAGGCAGCCGATCCTCGAAGGTCACTCTGTTCTGCTCTAGCCATAATTGCTAGCAGACATGGGTGGCCAAGCAAAATGGAGGGGATTTTTGGGAGATCCACAAATGAAAGAAATCAGAGATGGTGTTGTTTCTCTAGGTAAAAGGAAGCGAGAAATGATTTAAGAGGCAGGTCCAGACCCCCCTCGCAAAATCACAGTGAACAAAAAGGTGATGGACGTCTTCAGTAGCACGACGGAAAAGAAGACAGATACTCGGCCCCTCCCATCCTTGCCGGCGGAGCAGGTCCCAAGTGAGAATCTTCTCTTTCCCCGCGAGCCAGAGAAATAGTTTTATCTTTAGCGGGATAGTCCGGTTCCAAATCTGGAAGAACCAGGAGGAGTCTACGCCGTGAAATCTTTGTTTAAGTAGTGTCACGTACAAGTTTTTTACCGAGAGAGTACCTGTGGCATCCCCTCCCGCCCACAACAGCGTATCTGGTTCTTCTGTAAGGGAGATACATGCGCTTCTGATAGCATGGATGAAACGAGTCCATTCAGCCGCCCACATTCCACTAATCGACAGGTCCCGGCATCCCATCCAGTAATCCGGCAGAGCATGGACTCTAGTCGGAATTCTGGCCTGAGCTAAAGTCAAAATGTTCAAGGATCGAAGATGAGAGCACAAAGAAGGAGAGAGGAGAGAGCTATCCTCCAGCCCGAGGATCATATCCTTTCCAATAAAAATCTCCTTGCCAGAGCCAGGCTTCCATCGAAGACAGTGGAGGATCACAGGCGAGGAGGCGACCAAGCCTTTCCAAAAGGGAGAAGCCCTCTTAAGCTGTAGGGAAGTCTTTCGGATCCAACTGCAAAACGGTTGGGAGCCCAGGTACTTATCTACAATGATTCGGTGCCAGATACTCTCCTGGGTAGCTGCTCTCCAAAATGAGCTAGCTAGAAGGGAAGAGTTGAAGGTGGAGAGGTTCTTTAAACCCCAGCCCCCTGCTCTTCGAGGTTTGGAAAGTGTCTCCCAATTGCAGAGGTGGAATCGGCGTCTACACGCCTGTCCATTCCACAAAAAGTTGAAGGCGAGTCTACAGAGAATAATGGTGATCTTGTTTGGAATCCGCTCCAGGGTCATCCAGAACACAGTAAGGCTTTCCAGCACCGCTTTTATCAGGATGAATATGCCACCCAGGGACAGCCACTTATTGCACCAGAAACCAATTTTCCTTTCAAAAGTTGCAACTAGCCAGCGCCAATCACCGGGAAGGGAAGCTCCCATATTCAGCTGGTACCCAAGATATTTGAAGCCCTCCTTCAGGTCAAGAAAGGTGTAGGGTAAGTGATCTTTGAGGCGGAGGAGTTCAAGAGCCGAGAGTCCCCAGTAGTGGGCTGAGGATTTAGTATGATTGATGGATAACCCCGAGACCGATCAAAAGAGATGAAGTATGTCCTGGATTACTAGCCATTTCGCAAGATCAGCTTTCGTCAAGATGAGAACATCGTCTACGAACATAAGGTGAAAGATCTTAATAAACTTTGAAACCTTAATGTCGGATAATAGGTGTGCAGAGAAAATTTTGGTAAGGAGGAGGCTAAGGCCCTCCATAACCAGGATGAAGAGATAAGGGGAGAGTGGGCATCCCTGTCGGAGCCCCCTCTCACTTTTGAAGAAAGATGTAGCCTCGCCATTGATCAAAACAACAAAGTTAGCACTGGTAACACAATCCAGGATCCAATTTGTAAGTTTGACTCCGAAACCGACTGCGTGTAAAATAAGTCTCAAGAACTCCCAATCAATGCTGTCAAAAGCTTTCTTGAGATCAAGTTTCAAGACCAGTGCTTTTTGGTTTTTCTACTTGATGTTGTGGATGCACTCATGGGCAGCTCCAATAGCATCCTGAATTCTTCTGCCCTTCAAGAAACCAAGTTGTCCCTCCGAGAGGCTCTTCCCTAGAAAGGGCTTGATCCGATTTGAGATGACTTTAGCAATAACCTTATAGATAAGGTTACACAGGGCAATCGGTCGAAAATCATTAAAAGAGAGTGGGTTGTTTTCTTTCGGTATCAGGACCAGGAAAGTAGAGTTTAGGCTACCAGCAATCTTTCCCTTGATGCAGGAGTCCTCAACCATCTGAAGAAGATCCACTCCAACGAGATCAAAAAAGAAAATGAAAAATTCTGTGGTCCAGCCATCCGGCCCAGGACTCCGCTCTTTTTTGAAATGTAACAGGATATCGTTGAGTTCAGTAAGTGTGACAGGCTTGAAGAGATTTGTGGCTTCCTCTGCAGAGACCATTCGAGGGAACAAACTAGCCGTAGAGGCCTTCTCCAAGAGGTTTTGGTTGTTTGTAGCTTTGTACAGTAGAGAAAAATGAGAGGTTGCCTCAACCAATAGATCTTTCTTCCCACGAACTAAACCATCTCCTGCGCTTTCAATCTAGACCAGATGGTTTTTTTGTTTCTATTAAAACTGGCTACTTTGTGAAAGAAGCTGGAGTTTGAGTCTCCACACTAGAGAAGGACTTGCTTACCTTGTTGTGGCATTGAACAATTGAACCAACCATCATCTAACAAATTAAATGTCACTTTATAATAATATGTGTTGTGGTTGAATTCGACAACTACTCACAAATTAAATTAAATTTTAGAATAAGGGTAAAATTTATTTATTATGAATTTTTGTTAATGCTTTTTAGAATGAAAATGCTCATTTTTTAATGAGTATTTTTCATTAAACAAGATTTGTGGAGTTTTTAGTAAGTTGTATATTTATTATTATTGTAAATTCATATTAATTTCAAATTTATCAAGTGTTATTGATTGGTACTTGTGGTAAATGTTACTGACAAACAACATGTACACATACTCTAAGGGATCTAGGCGAATTTGACTTTGTGACCTTCTCTACCATATGGATTTGTCATAGAAAGTCAAACCACTTGAGCTAACCCTTGAGGGTTTTTTTTTCCCATGGAAAACATCCTTGGTAAGATCCTTCAGGCATTTCCTCATACCATGAATGACACCAGAGGTAAATGTTGTCAGTGGACAACATGTACACTTAACCCCAAGGGACTAAGGTGGATTCAATTTCATGACCGCTTTGGCCAATATGAATTTGACACGGTGATTCAAACCACTTGAACTAAACCCTCAAGTATATATGTGTGTGTGGCAAGGAGATGGGATGAGAACTCAAGTTTTTTTTTTCATTTTCATTTATAAGCATTACACACACATGGAAATAACACATCTCATCCATATTGGGTTGTAGAGTGCACTTTGCTTCTCATTGCAATAAAAATTTCAAATGATTGATATATAAAAGAGAAACTTAATTTTAGAAGAAGCTTGGTTTATTTTTTGAAACTATAGATTCCAAAGCTTAACCAATAATTTAATGCCATATATTTTGAGTCCTTAAGATCCAAATCTCATTTTTCACAACTTACAGGGTGTGTACTTAAACTTGAGGCACATGGGTTGTCTCACTATTATTGTCCTTGTCACATCTATTGTGCATTTTGTTCTATTAGTTGGGTTATGTTGGTCACGACTGGTCCAACTTCCACCACAAGGTGATTAATAATGCTTTATTAATCACGCAAAGCCGGATCATGGATCATTTGATCCAAACTCAACTCTAGTGATTCACAATGATTAGATCGTTGACAATAAGAAGAATAATGGTACCTCCAATAAAACTTGAAAAATCCATCCCAAAAGTTTTCTATGATGTAATGAAGGTTATATAAAGAAATTCTTGTTGATATCTATTTTTCAAGTATAAAGCTATAAGTAAAAATTATGAATATGAAACACTCTAAGGTATCATATCATCCAAGTACCTTTAAGGGCCATGATTTGAACTTGGATGAATGATGTATGTGAGTCATATAGTTGCCATTACCAAAATATTCACAACCTAACTAAAGTTTTTTTTTTTGTTTTTTCAAACAAGCTCATTGTAATGCCATTGTTGCTTTTTCGTTTTTTTTTCAAACAAGCGCATTGTTGTTGGCTTCTATTAAGTTTATAGAAATGTTCTTTTTGTCTTCTCATGTTGGTTTCAAAAATTTCCAACTTAGAAAAGTGTGCAACTCTATTTCTTTGTCTACACAAAATTTATCAATGTTTCCATGTAATTCTATTTTTTTCTCAATTACATTTATAATTCATTATGTATCTTCATTTGCTATGAGCCCGAGACTCTTTTCAACCCTACCTTAGAGTAGGAGGCTTTGCTTGAAATTATATTTTCCAAAGGATTTAAATAATTTGTCTTAACTGGAATGGAGTACAATATCATAAATAACTATTTAGTATGTTAAGTTTCCTAATGTTTATTTTATATCTTAAATTCAAGACCATAATATTTTTTACTAGTTATTAATGGTTAAACCGGAAAATTGGAAAATTTAGAAGAGATGAATCATATACACTTTGTTTTACATGATCCAACTTTTGAAGGGGTAACAAAAGAGTCCTTAAACTTAAAAGGCTTGATAGAGCCATATTTTTTGAGAAAAACACATTTCATGTTTACTTTGGAGGAACTTGACCAATAAAAGTTTCATAGAAAGCTACACTCTCATACCATCAACCTATAAATTTATCTATCGCTTGGGTATAAACCAAGATGTGGATGCCCAAAACTTATTATATCATGAATACATCTTAACGATAAACCAAGATGTGGATGCCCAAAACCTATTATATCATGAATACATCTTAGTGATAAACCAAAATGTGGATGCCCAAAACCTATTATATCATGAATACATCTTACTTGAAAAATTAGAGTTTCCTTAGTTGTATTAGGAGATTTTGGTATCCTATGTCCATACCTAGAGGAAAGGATGATTGGATTATGTGGTGGAAGACACCATTGCTCATATCACCTCTTGAATGAGGAGATATAGGTGATATATCATGAATACATCTTACTTGAAAAATTAGAAAAATTAGAGTTTCCTTAGTTGTATTAGGAGAGTTTGGTATCCTATGTCCATACCTAGAGGATGGATGAATGGATTATGTGGTGGAAGACACCATTGCTTATATCACCTCTTGAAAGAGGAAATATAGGTGTTAGATTGCCTCAATCAAGCATAAGTGAAATAAAGAAGTTAAGGAATTGTACATTTAAAAAAAATAAAGATAAAGGCACAATGAAGAAATATAGGTGATAGATTGCCTTAATCAAGAATAAGTGAAATAAAGAAGTTAAGGAATTGTACATTCTAAAAAAATAAAGATAAAGTCACAATCCTTCATATTTATTGTAGTTGTTACCATAATAGGGGTTTCTTGAGGGTAAATAATGTGTTATGATGTTTTATGGTATACATTTTTTATGATGGTTTATTTCTTATTTCAAAGTGGTTTAAAGAACATGAATTGTGTATTCATGGACTTGCTTTAAAATTCATTTAATATAAGTAAAAATATTTGCATAGTGGATTAAAAAGTCATTATGTTTGTAACAAAAGACTAAGATTTGTTTGATGGACTATCCATCGGAATATCTAAGGTAGTTTACATATCATACAATATTCAATTAATTTTTTGGCTTTTTTATGGTATAAGTGTAATCTTTTATGCTCTCTCGACTTATTAATTTTAAACTAAGGGGAATTGAACCTTGTGGATCCAAAGACCAACATAAGAAGGGTAAAGAAGTAGTATCAAGCCCCAAGCATGAAGGATGAGCACAAGAGAAAACCCCACGATTACTTGGAGGAAGTAGTTGCAAGGTGGCATCACAAGTATTTGACATCTCCAGGAGTATGACCATGTTAATGGTATCCCTTGAGAGGAAGTTGGAGCCCTTTGCGGATCAATGCATTTTTCATGAAGAAGAAGAAGAATACAAAGAAGAGAAAGAAAATAAATAAGATCCAAATCCTAAAAGGGAAACTCCAAAACCTAACTTCTCAACCTTTTCTTAAAATGAAATCCAATACATATATCAAGCCAAAGGTGAGGTTGATATTTTTAAGTTAAATCATTGGTTGTGATAACTATAAGTATATGTAAATGTACATAATGTAAGAGAGGAGAAACAAATAACATTTTCTAGACTAAAGATGGATGTTTTTTCCCACACTTGATAGGAAAGCTACATCAAGACACTTAGGCTAGTAGGCGATCCACTAGTGACTAAGTGAAAAATATTTACAAATCTCCTTAATTCATAGTTTTATCCCATTATACCTAAAGAGGACTAGATAATTTGGTGACATTACTAATGCTAGAGACAAAGATGGAATACACAAGAGTACACTATAGATTTTAGGAATAAATCCATTCATTTAGTAATATCTCCCACAAACATGGATGTAGTTATCAAGTACCTGGGTGGCCTACACAGTCATATAAGGAGGCAAGTCATGTTATTTAAGACCAAGACTATTGATGAATCTTGTGTGCATTCACAATATATCAAGGCAGACAAGAAGAAGGGGCAACCAAGTGGTTCAAAACAACCTGACCAACACAATGCTTCCAAGAAAAGATAAAAGAAGAATTTGAAATGGAAATTAAATAAGAAGACTACCCCCATTGCACATGTATGCATTGACAAAAGTAAACACTCTACCCACTATAATATAAATGGTTACACTAAATAAAAATGTTGGAGGCCACATTATGAGTTGCATTTAAACATAAAAAAGATCCTAAGAATAAGAACATGCTTGGCATGGATTTGGGAACCAAGCAGAGAGCATCCCTAATGTAAAAACGAAGATTGTATGCATGAAAATATAGGAGGTAAGATACCTCCAAGACAATGAAGATAAATAAATAATGAAGCTTTTCCATATTAATATTCAAGTCAAGAAGACCAATGTAGATATTTTGTTAAATTTTGGTTCACATGCTAACTTCATTGCAAAGGACCTGGTAATTAAACTTGCCTCAAAGTTATATGATCATCCACACCCATGCCTATTGTGACAATGAATAAGGATGTAGAGTTGAAATTTAACAAGAAATGCAATATTAGATTTGACACCATTAGTGCAAATTTTATGATGAAGTAGAGTAAATGTAATACTCCTTGATGTTTGCAGTGTAGTCTTTGGTAGCCCCTGTATATATGTATGTAAGGGATGTCATATTCAATAGAAAGACCAACCAATATCTCCTAGTCAAGATTGGTAAATTCTTTATCATCAATGCACAAAAGGGAAAATCTAAGATGTCTTTATTAAATTCCTACCAAGATAAGATATTGATAAACTAAAGTAAGAAGTATGTATTTATCTTCTTGAGATAACCATAAAGGCTAATCTAAATCAATTGAGGTGAAAGAATCCTTATAAGGATGTACAAACTAACAAAGGTGTGCATTGGAATAACTTTTATAGAGATACATATAAGTGTTCTAAGAGTTAAAAGTATTCCACCCAATATAAAATTGGAGGATAAGATATAGTTATTGTCATGTTCTCATGTGCTAAATGTAGGGCTCTATAGTTTCAAAACTTGTTAGAGAACAGTGACATAAGCTTGAGTGCCTCACCCATTATTTTAATACCCAAGAAGGATTGGACTTGAAGAATGTGTAACAACAAATCTCTTAATAACATCACTTTCAAGAATTGGTACCCTTTACCTTGGATTGAGGACTTGTTGGACCAACTATAAAATGTGAAATACTTCTCCAAGGTGGAAATTAAATCTAGATACCATTCAATCTATATCAAAGAAGAGTATACATGGAAGATTGCTTCAAGGAAAATATAGTAGGTCTCTATGAATGGTTAGTGATGTCTTTTGGGTTGAGTAATGCACCAATTACTTTCATGCACTTAATGAATGGTGCTTGTGTCCTTTTATTGATTCATTTGTCATAATTTATTTATAACATATTAATATTTAGCTCTACTTTGGAAGAGCATGTTTCACATCTGAAGTAGGTTTTGGAGACATTAATGAAGCATAAGTCGTTTATAATCTTTAAGAAATGTGATTTAGCAATCCCTGGTGAAATTAGGTCACATAATTGGTGGAGGTGAGTTCAAGATTAATCCTCATGCAAATATGGAGGCCATTCTCAAATGTCCCACTTTGACCAATGTCACCAAAGTTAGGAGTTTTATGGGAGAATCAAATATCTAAGGAAGTTCATAGCATTATTTTTAGTTGTGATATCCCCACTCTATTTTGTAACAACTAGTGGTAAGAGTTTCTGGTGAAGTGAGGCTCAACAAAAGGAATTTGAAGAATTGAAGAAAAATATTAATTGAACCCTATTCCTAGCATCATCCAACCAATAAAAACATTTTGAAATGGAAACAAATGTAAGCATGTATACTATGCATTGTAATGATAATGTAAGGGGGTAGACTGTCATACTATCATTCAAATATATTTCATTGTGAATCACTAGACAACCCTACCTATGATAAGGAGATCGATGCCTTGGTGTAGGAAGTCAAGAAGTGGAAGTATTTTTTTTCGGTAAGGAGACCATTATCTATGTCAGTCAACGACCTCTACAATGCTTAGAACTCAAAGAAATCTCCACAAGTGAGACATTTTAAATGGATGTAATTTATGTAACAATTCAATCTGGTCATTAAATAAATGAAGGATGCCACTAACAAATTGGAAGATACATTATAGAGATTATTAGTAACAATGATCACGTCTTTAGGCACAATTTTACATATGGAACCATTAACCCATGAAACATACAAGGAAGGATATGGCAAAGAGGAGGACTTAAAGGAGGTGGTTCAACAACTACAAAGACACCAGGAATAGGAAAAGAAAGATAGCTAGGATGGTTACATCTCAAAAATGGTTTACTTTATAGGTTAGTGAAGTTGTATGTGCCCAAAGGATAAAGAGTGTTATTGATAAGGGAGCCCTTATCTTCAAAGTTGTCAAACATTTTGGTGTTGGTAAGAGAATGGCCAAGTTACAAAGGTATGTTTAATGGACTATAAGTAAGAAGAAGTAGTTTAATGTATTAGAGTTTGTATACTATGTTATACTACAAACTAAGAAATGAGAAGAAAGGACTATATATTCCACTTCAAGTTCCCACAAGGCCATGGGAAAGTATATCTATGGACTTTGTTGGGGGTCAGCTAAAGAAAATAGGATGGAGCAACTACTTGTTTGTGGTAGTTGATAGGTTTAGTAAGATGGGTGTTTGAATTCATTCTAAGAATACCATCAAAGGATAATAATCAATAAGATAATTATTTGAAAGGGTCTGGATGAGGTTTGGGATACCAAATAACAACATCTTTGATAGAGAGACTATATTTCTCACTACATTTTGGACTTCATTATGGGATAATATGGATATTAGGTTGAATAGGTCTACATCCTTCCATCCCCAAATTAATGGGTAGATGAAGTTGGTAAATAGGTCTTTGGTGCAACTTTTGACAAGAATATATAATAAAAAACATCTAAGGACTTAGGACAAGGATCTAATTTATATACAATACTCCTATAATATGGTTGTCCACACTTCCACTGATAAGTTTCCTTTTGAAATAAATTTTGGATGTTTTCCACACTCATCATTAGATATTGTATAGGGAAAACTTGAAGTAAGGGATACGTAAACCTTGAGTGATGCCTTAAAGGAAAATAAATTCATTAATATGATCAAAGAAATACACTTGCAAGTTTAATAGAAACTAAAATGTCTCAAGAGAAACACAAGGCAAGGAATGAAAACACAGAGTTGAAAATACTTTCAAAGTACGAAACATTGTTGGAATGGGGAGGAAGTCTAGTTGAAAATTTCTAGTTGCACCTAAACAAGGAAAGATTGTTGGAATGGGGAAGAAGATCAAGACCCTATTGGAGCAGGTAGAAAACAACATGTATATACTTAGCGTGTAAACATACATATTGTGCATTTACTCAATTGTAAATGCAGATAACCTAAAACTCTACAAGCCATTATTGCTTGACGAGGAAGAAGAGAACCGAATATTACCTTCCATAGAAGACTTTGGCATCAAATGCACATGAATAATTACGTTAAGATATTGTTTTAAAAAACATGATTAGAATGAAAAAAAGGGGTCAACATGAACTTTGTCATGTAGATTTGAAAGGAAAACTACCAACTAAGGTTAAATAGAACTCTATGGAGAAAGTTGAGGAAATGTTAACTTGTCTCCTTCATAATTAAATATTTTGGAGACTAAAAGCCCCCTAAAACGAGGACAGATGATCCAAAATGGATCAATATAGTTATTTCATTTCTTGGTATATGTTATGGAGGGGAAATCACAATTTGGGGCCTGTAGGGGTTGCTTCGGGTAAGATCATGAAAAATACACTAATAGACTAGAATTAAAAATCGTTTTATTTGAAGAATTAGAATATTTTTTTGTAGTTAAAAAAAGGTCAAAATGGAAAGGTCATTTGTACTCCCTATATTACGGATGTATATGTTTTAGACAAATTAAACAGCACCCCAAATGGTGCTCTTATGTGAAAGTTATGCCCCTAATAAGTTGATAATCTCTTTTCTTTCACGAGTACATGTGGAAGCCACATCATCCCTCCATGATTCATTCATGTGGATATAGTAACATGTGAAATTCCTTATATACTTCTTGAAGCATCAATAAAATAAAAAACTTAACCCTAATGACCAATAAAGGGTGATAAAACCCTATCTAAAAGAGGAGAAAGTGGTTTAATGCCTTTAGTGTTCATTTTCCATAGTAGAGCAACCACTAAGAGGAGTAAAAGGGATAAACCATATAGTTATCCATAACCAACCACAATGGTAGTCGACTCCATAATAAACACATTTCTCTGTATTTGGACTATAAATCCTAAAAATATAAAGAATAAGGCATGATCCTTCATTTTCCTACAATTTTTCCCATATGAGTTTCTCTAGAGTAAGTCATTTGTTATGATGGTTTATGATGTATTGTATTATAATGAGAGAGAGAGAGAGAGAGAGAGAGAGAGAGAGAGAGAGAGAACTTTTTTACAGAAAGAAATGGATATAAGTAAAAATTGTGTGCAATAGAGAACCGACTCACTGTATTTGTAGCAAAAGAGTGGGATATATTATAATGGATTGTCCATTGCAATTTCATATCAATGGCCAACAAAGGATTTTTTAAAGCATTTACATCTAAGAATCTATGGAGAATATCTCTATGACCAAAAGTTACAATGGAAGGCTAAGTTTAACAAGGCTTATATTAAAGGAGAGTCAATTGGATGTAGCTTGAATGGTTGTGAGGAAAAGTTGTGAACCTCCCCATCCAAGTTCAAATCCCTTTTTGTGACGTGTTTTCTCTTACTGACACGATTTTTGATGAACTATATATGATTTATTCATGATTTATTGTTTTGGATGCAACATTTCTAAAGAAATACACCCTATATATTCTCCTCATATAATCAAAAGATAACTAACATGAAAGAGATCCAACTAACATGAAAGAGACCCTATCTATCCTCCTCATATAAGCACAAGACAACTAACATGAAAGAGAAGAGGCTTGGAGAATAGAAGACGAGGTCACTTTGCAAAATATTGATACTATTAAAAATACTATCACATCTAAACTTAAGGAGAAATTGTGGTGTAATAAAGAAATAGAGGATAAGAGAAGATTAAGGTACTACAAAGAGGTCATTAACCCAGTACCAATCTTCCTAACCTATTAACTCATCAAACCTATGAAGAATTAAGAAAACTTATCTTTAATATATTCCAATGTTGAAATAAAATGTTAGAGAAAATCATTTAATTTCTTATAGATTTTGTTAATATATAATAGATGAAAGTTAGAGTCAATGGATGCTAGCAATCATCATCAACATCATTACTTGTCAAAAAGGTTTTTAATTCTTCATCTCAATGTTTAATTTATTTTAATTTTTTGTTACTAAAAAAAACTCAATTAAAGTTTTGTTTTTTGTTTTTTTCTTTAATTTGATTTTAAATATTTTCATCAAATAAAGAATGCCTATATATTAACACTCTCTTATTTAAAAAAAAAAAATACAATTACTTATAAATATAAAGAATTTTTATAAGTAATAATTTGTAATGTTACTTTGACATTTTTTTGTGACCAAGGGAGGAAGGGTA
>SNQJ01S0028629.1:0-24881 GCA_010110895.2 Picea sitchensis | reverse complement strand
TGCTCTTGTAGCACCAGATGGGAATCTTACTCGATTTTGTTTACCATATATGCAATGTTCACAGAAATCAAAATCCAGAGTGAAATTAGACATACCTTCAACCATACCTTTACCGTGTAGTGTTTGAAGGCTCTTTTCTCCATTATGCCCCAGTCTTTGATGCCACGGCATGGTCTTATTTTCTGGGATAGTATTGTTCTTGTCTCCTTCATTTCTCTGCTCAGGGACAACAAAATTGTTACACCCATTAGTATAAGTGATTCCCAACAACTTGTACAGAGTTCCACACTGAACTCCCCTCATTAACACCATTTCTCCTCGTACCATATTGCAAGTGCCCTTTCCAAATACAATATCCACTTCTGCATCATCCAACTTGCTTACAGATATTAGGCTCCTAGCTAGTTTTGGAATGTGCAGAACCCTAGGGAGAGTTCTAATCCTTCCATATTTTAGCAACAACTTAACCCTTCCATGTCCCATGATTTTGGTTGTCGAGTCATCTCCTAGGAATACATCACCACCATCATATTTTTCATATTCAGAGAACCAATCCCTATGAGGATTCATATGGTATGACACACCTGAGTCGATCAACCATACACCATGGTCTACATGTGTACCTATAGATTCCAGGTAAACATCACCTCCTTATTCAGTGGAGGTTTTCGCCTCTGTGGAAGAGGTACTATTAGATCCCTTTGGTTTATCAACCTTCTTAGAATTGCAATCTTTCTTATAATGCCCTGTTTTACCACACTTCCAACATTTCCTCAAAGATTTTCCTGGAGACTTAGATCTACCTGTAGATTTAGATCCCCCCACCAAAGACTCGCCAGGATTCCTATCTTGGGTACGACCTCTTACAGATAAAGTATCTGTGCTATGACCATCCATGTTTTTCCGCTTCATCTCTTCAGATAGCAAGGATGCAACTACATCCTCATACTTCAATGTAGATTGAGTGGTACTACCAATTGCTACAACCAGATTATCCCAAGAGTCTGGAAAAGAACATAACAAAGTAATACACTTATCTTCTTCTGCAATCGTAATATTAACATAGACAATTTGACTTACCAGAGTATTAAAGGCATTTAGATGTTCTATCATAGAATCTCCATCTTCCATCCTAAGATGATACAACTTATTTCAAAGAAAAAACTTGTTTACTAGGGACTTTGATTGATACAAATTCCCTAACTTATCCCATAGTTCCTTGGCGGTATATTCTCCCGAGACATTCAACAACACCGAATATGCCAGGCAGAGTCGAATAGTACTCCTTTCTCTTCTTTCCAACTTCTCCCAATCTTCCTTCGACATACCAGTAGGTGGTGTACTAGTAGTTTGTGTACCAGTAGGTTGTGTACCAGTCGACTATGTGTCAGTAGGCTGCGTACCAGTAGGTTGTGTACCAGGATCCACAACGATCCATTGTTCTTTGTCTACAAGAAGGTCCTCCATCTTGAGCTTCCATAACTCAAAGTTTTTACCGTTGAACTTCTCTATCTCGATTCTAGAAGAGCTCACCATTCCTCTTTCTACACTCGAATCACCACTGCAACATCTCCCACTAAACCCAGGTTTATCACAGACCCAAGATAAACTTGATCTATCAAGACCGAGCCAAACCCTCAACAACAAAGGCGTCCCTCTTAAGCCAAAAACGAGCTCTGATACCACATGTAAGTTTTAAACTTGTGAACTAAATCAATGCATATAGATTCTTAAGAAAAATAGAAATTAATCAATGGCTCATACACACAGTACACAGAGAGTTATACCGGAAACCCTTAACTGGGAGAAAACCTTTCAATGCTTCATTGTATTAATTTCACCATTCACCATACAATATATATACAATGTTTTTAGGTATTTCATAGATACTAAAACCCTAATCCCTTAATCCGGGATTAATTTAGAAAACCTCTAAAAATAGAAAAATCCGCTAAAATAGAAAAAATGCCCAAAAAAAATAATTCGGGGCTCTTCCCCAAACGTTGCGCATAACCAGGGGGGGCATACCTGCCCCCCCTAGGAAGTGCCCAACGCACATGACACAAAGAGAACTACTAGAGGGATATTCAGACATAGTTGTCGAATTTGACACACCCACACACACACACATGAAAACAATATAACGCATACCCAACAAATATCTAGTGAGCAATATCTTCTATTGAATAAATTAAATAGGCTGAAATTGTAAAACTGCAGAACTGAAACACTTGCTCGAATGGTCATATCTATCTCTGAGAAGAGATGTGTCTGCTACGCGCATTCGTTTGAGAAAAATGGTTACAATGAGGCTCTAGAGGCCTTTTTAAAATTGCTCATGAATTCCAAAACCATAGACATCCAAAAACCTAACCCTAGGAGATGAAACACCAAAATTTATGTGGGCCCCTATGGGTAAGTTGGTACCTCAACTTCTCGGGGTCGTAAATTTTGCATACGACCTTCGTTTTAGACGCGAGATAGACCATTGGAAAGGTATTTTCGAGAACTACACATTATGCCATCAAACTTTGACTGTGTCTATAGTTTGACTATGGCGAGCCAAAAAAACATTGTTTAGGTCCCAAAAACAGACCTGGAAGTACAACAAGATGTGTTGACATGAAAACATACAAAACAAGATAGTTGGATTAAGTGGGAGGCCACCAGTATCCACCTGGAAGATGTGTAGGGATTCAGACAGCCCCGAAAGTATAGAACCCACAATTACAAAGAAGTACATAAGAACATGTTGAACTAAAAATTGTCAAGAGGATCCAGTTAGAATAGGTGGGTGGCCACCAATATCCACCTGGATCAATGAGAGTGAATGAGATAAAGAAGACTCCCCACTAGCTGAAAAATACTTGGTGTTATCAACCAATGGTGTATCCCTTCCATCATCGAGATTTACCCCATATACGAAAGGTGTGGTTGTCGACTTACAATTGGTCATGTTGAATTTAACCAAGATATCTCTAGCATATGTTTCCTAATATTTTTTGATTCATGAATCATCCTAGATCATGTCAAGACCAAGAAATAAGTGTAATGGACCCGTGTCGGGCATTGAAAACCTGTCATGCAAGGAATTATTGACTGCAAAAATAAATAAGTCTGAGCTACCTATGATTAATATATCATCTACATATAACACTATAATCAATAGAGTCATAAGTTCTCAACAGATAAACATTGGGATCGAATTTTCAATGAATAAATTTTTGACAAAGTAAGTAAGAATCCATTTTAGCATACCACACTCTAGGTGCCTACTTGAGGCCTTAGAGTGACTTCTTGAGTCAGAAAACTAGAGAGGAATTGTGTATGTGTACCCTTGTGGCTACTCCATGTATATCCTCTTCGAGATCACCGTGAAGAAATGAATTCTTCACATCCATTTGGTGAACCTCCCACCTCCTTCCTGATGCAATGGCGAGAGCCAATCAGATGGAATATATATTTTTCACTAGAGAAAATGTCTCATTATAATCGATCCCATGGACTTACTGAAAGTCTTTCGCCACCAATATTGCTTTGTATCTTCTGACAAGTTTGTTTCTTTCTTTATTCATCTTTTAGATCCATTTGCATATGACAAGATTTTGATTTGATGAAAGCGGAACCAAGTCCTAAGTATGGTTCTCGATGAGGGAGTTTTACTCCTCATTCATGATTGCTTCCTAGCAAGGATTCCCTTCAGCTTCTACATAAGTTTGAGGGTCTGATGCTGGAACCATGTAGCAATGCATGTGAATTATTGGTTCTGTGGAAGTGAGTGCATGAGGTGCTTACTCAAATTAGGATCGCGTCCTCCTTAGATCCGCAAGATCGCTTGCTTCCTGTAGGGTGGACTACGCACATTTGGGTCTTGGATCCAGATATTTGAATTCATGATCATGATATTTCGAATCTAATTCAAAAATCATATCTAAAATATGATCTAAGTGGCAGGATGCATTATCTATGATATCTAGTACAAGAGGAAGCACATAAGTTTCTACATGTTGTTCCTGAGATGCATGCAGGGGACTTTCTTCAAACCAAACACTCCTTTCAATGATAAGTTTTCCGGTTGAATTACATATCAGTTTTTATCTCTTTACATCTTCAAGATGACCCACAAAGATTCATTCTCTTCTTTGAGGATCTGAATCCTTCCTCTTTTCTAAAGGTATGTGAGCCCATGTGCATGATCAAAAAATGTGGAAGTGTATCACTTTCGGCTTCATGGCGCTCCAGTATTCAAAATGTGTCATTCCTTTCACATAATTGTGAGGAGATATATTTTGTATGTATGTGGCATAGTTGATTGCTTCAGCCCAAAATTTGGAGGGAAGGGACCTCACATGTAACATGTAACTTGTCATCTCCTTCGAAGATTGGTTCTTCCTCTCAACCACCCTGTTCTAATGTGGAGTGTATGGAACTATGTGTTGCAACTGAATACTTGTTTCACCACAAATATATTGAACATACTTGTTTATGTAATCCCCCCCATTATCTGTGCATAGGATCCTAATCATCTTCCTGGACATCTTCTCCGAATGTTCTTTGAAATCCTTGATATGCTCAAACACTTCATATTGTTTCCTGAGAAAATACACCCAAGTGTGCCTTGAGTAATCATCAATAAAATTCAACACATATCCGGCTCTACTCGTGGAAGGATGAGGAAATGGCCCCATGAGATCATTGTTAACAAGCTCTGAGGGAGAGGAGGGCCTCCATCCCTTCCCTTTCTCAAATTTTTCTTGTGGATGCTTTCCAAGAACACATCCTTGAAAAACTCCTTCATAAAATTATATGTCTGACAATCCTTTCACCATCCCTTGTTTGTTGAGATACTGCATGTACTGGAATTTAAGTGGCCAAATATTTCATGCCAAACCTTGCTATCATCATTGGCATGATTAAGTAGCACTATGAAATCTGATTTAGCAACAAATTTAGAGAATGTGTACAATCTAGATTGATTATTTACCTTACCAACAACAATTTGAGAGTTGTCTTCCATGACATATTTAGTCACAAAATCGGGGGTGAATTCAACCCTCTTCCCTGTGCCTGAATGTGTGATTCAAAAAATAGAGAGTATATTTACATAAAGTTTTGGAATGTCTAAGACATTCTCGAAACTTTAATTTTCAAGATCCACTCTCCCTTTTCCAGAGACTTCTACTGGAGAGTCATCTCCCATTAGAATGGGAAGACCCGTGCATGATTTTAAAGATGAAAGGAAATATTTTTTGGTTGCCATGTGGTGTGATTCTCTTGAATCGATGACCCGTGCATCTAGAGAAGAGTTAATTGCAATTAAAGCATGCAAGTTACCTCGAGTTTCTGGTGTGTTTTCTCCCAGCTTCTTCTTGGAATTCTCAGGAATTCAATCTCTAAGATTGTTTCATTGGAGTGTTTGTGCAATGAGTTTAATGGTTTTATTCATGCAAGAGGATTTAGGATGATATCCATGATTGCAATAACCTCACTTTGATTTCCCTTTCTTTCCCTTTCTTGCTTTTGAGCTGGAATATTCATCATAGGGTTTTAAGTTTCCTCCCTTTCTTGGATTTGGATCCTTCTTTGCCTTTGATTTATGATTGGATTTGGAGTTAGACTGGTCTCTTTCATGCACAAAAAGTGCTCGGACTTTGGAGTTTTTGAGTGTTCCCATCTTGGTGAGCTTGTCTTTCTCATGTATCAGGGACTCAATGAATGTGTCCAATGTGGGCATTTTCCAAGTTGCACCCGATGTAATCCTTACTGTATGAAATGTGGAGACAAAGACAACATACTATTGAACAAACTTTGATAGAAAAGAAAGAATCTTTTTTTTTTTTTGCTTTGATTTATCAATCATGCATCCTTTGAGTTGGAGCAGCATTGCTTTGAACCTCGTGAAGAAGTCTTGGATATTCTCATAATTTCTTGGATCTAATGAGTTTAACGCATTCTTGAGAATGTGTCCATGCATCTCATCTTTTTTTCCGAAGAGTGCTTCCAAACTAATCCAAACATCATTTGGAGTAATGGATGATTCAACATGAAATAACAATTTGGGAAAGATAGATAAGAAAAAGAGACCGAAGGCTTCATCCATGTGGTTGAAGTATTTGGTTTTCTCAATGATGGATGTCAGTTTAGTTTCTATTGCCATAATTATTCACTATAAGCATCTTCCTTTGAGTTGAAGTATAATCTTTGGCTTCAAACCAAAGTAGTTGTATGGTGTAAGAATTGCTAACAATAGAAAATCCATTCTTTGTGATTGCTTCAATCTTCTATACCTACAATAGATAGTTTTTGCACCTTCTTCCTAGCACCTATGGGCTATGATACCATGTTAAATTTGAGTGAAACCTACACAGAGAATCTAGCTAGAAACAATGAACAACAAACTTGCAAAGCTGAGAGAAGAATTGGAGAAAGAATGAAAGAATTGTATTAACCAAATGAGGGAATGGAAAATAACATGTGATATACTCTACATGGATGAACTAATGTGCCATAGTAGTGATATAGATAGATGTGGACACACACTGATAGAAACATGAGTGAAATGCCACCTAGTCCTAGTTAATCGGTCATTCGGTCATCAATTAATTGGCTCACACAAGTGGAGTGGAGAGAATCTAATGCATGCACATGTGTGGCGCTCTCTTAGCCTCATTCATGTGAAATCTGCCCTCCTTGTTATGATACCAATGTGGTTTTTCCCTCCTAGTGACGATCCCAAGGTAAGCATGCAGCACTTGGTGATAATATCAAGGTTGTTATCTGAGACTTGACTCCAGTATTCTAACTAAAGTACAAATGAGTAATGATTGAAGAGGATGTGGCACCCTCATCTAGGGGAGAATATATCAGACCAAGGGGTTCCCTCAACATAGACAAATGAACTTAGGAAAAGAAATACTAGGTGGGTGCGTAATATCTCCAATAGTTTTTTGAATAGAAGAAGTAAGATAAGGGTAAAGACACACACACACACACACACACACACACACACACACACACACAAAAAAAAAAAAAAAATTAGGGCAAGAGAAAACACAAAATGTTAAATTATGATAACTAAAGAACCATTTCACATGGAACATATTCCTAATTAGTACTACCATAGCTTAGCCATGGCTGTGTGGTTTATAGACACCATTTCCCTCTAGTTGTTGTTAATTCTTGTATGTTTTGTGGGTCAATTCATGATCTTGTTGTCTTCATTGCTTACGTGCTTTATGGGGTACTTTCCTTGAGGTTGTTCTTAATAGTATAAATTTCAATTTATTAAGAAACTACCTTGTAGTAGGAAACTATAGAAATGATAAGCCATGTTAAAATCCTTCATGTGCAAAAATGAAAAAACTAAACATTGGCCTTCTTAATCGAATTTTCGGGCATTGAATAATGGGAAAAATATGGATCATTTCATGACACCCACACATCCATATCTATGTAGAGGCCAATTATTGGCCAATATAGTTGAATCACGGAGTTAAAATTGATTTTGTTATCAGGACATTGGATTTGCGCAGCATTCAACACAATTTGACATATTTTTTTCTCTTCAAGAAGATGCACCTTATCTACAAAGCTCTATGTGCCAAGTTATTGATGAGCTCTAATAATAAATGCATATTATTAAAACCCCATCCACTCTCCAAACCTCAACAATGAGGCACTAAGCACTTCTCTTGTCTAATTAATCAATAAGGCTTCAATTCCCACAATGCCTAGGCGAGTGCTCAAAGATGTGAGCCAATGATTGCATATTACATTTAATAATGATGTTTATGAATATGCATGTATCATCGGGGTTATTCCCCTCCAACACATAACTCTAACTTGGTGCTAGCAAGTGACTCTAACATGGTGTCAATGAATTATTTTTCTTAAAGTTCTTCATTGTGCAAATCTATGATTGTCCAACGTTTGGTGCAAGTGTGTTCCACTGTGAAAAGTGTAAGTTTTAAACCTGCGAAGTAAAGCAATGCATATATATTCTTAAGCAATACAGAAATTAATCAATGGCTCATACACAGAATACTCAGAGATCTTTACCGGAAACCCTCAACCGGGAAAACCTTTCTTTTTCATTATATCAAATTTCACCATTCGCCATACAATATATACAATGTTTTTAGGTATTCCGTAGATACCAAAACCCTAATCCCTTAATACGGACTGCCAGACGCAGTTGTTGTAGCGCACCCACACACACACACACATGCAAAGAATATAACACATACCCAACAAAAAGTGCCTCATCTCACTCCAACATAATAGTAGTCAGGTGATTATTTAACCTAGTATTTCTTACCTCCAACTCTAAAGTTCACATTGTTGCCAAAATGTGTTAGATTATTGTGGTGTTGTGTACTTCTTCCAACTAAGAGTCAGGGCACACACTTTTCTCTTTGAGGTGAGCTCTTGCATCTTCACAATATGTCAATTCTTCCTATAGCTATTTGTTAGTATCATATAGGTGTACTATTTTATATTGAAGTTGTTAACTAATCTATTTAAGTTACATGATTTTGTCTTGGAGTCATTGTAAAGCTTCCACCCGATGCCAAAATTGGTTGTGCTCTTTGATTAGTCTCATGTTGGTGTTGCAACAATGGGTGTATAAAATGTTGCCCAATGAATGAAATTTTTCTAAGCAATAATCCAACAGTACATTGTGTATGTATTCATGGTCTTCCCTGCAATTTGTTGTGTGAAACCCTAAAATGTCATCTCCTAAGAGTAAAACCTTGTCTTGAAATACTAAGTACAAAGAAATCGTTGCATCTGTATAACTTAGATGTGGCCAAGATAGATCCTATTGTTTTTGGAGTTGTTATATATTGATGCATTGAAAGAAGGCCTTATGTTTCTTCATAGTGGTTGATCATATTGAATTTTCTATAATCTATCTAGTGGGATTTAAGGTAGTCGTCAATGGCTATACAAATCTACAAACCAAACCTTTTAGTTCCCACATCAGAAGTACAATGATCCTCCATTCTAAACACATGCCTATTTATGCAAAAGGTAACCAATGCAAGCTATGGGTGGGTTTTGAACCTTAATACATAATTTTCTCTTTTAAGCAAGGAACCCCTTCTTTTACTATATATTTTCAATAGAGGTTGGAAATACTGTGAGTATTCTAAAGTATAAAATTAAGCATGCATTTCAAAGGGATCTTATAATCTCTTTAGAGAACATTATTTGTTACAATTAGGGGGCCTAAATTCTCATTTCCAAAAGTCCTTGTAAATGATTTGCCTCATTTCTTCTTCAGTGAAGTGTATCCTTATTTTCTCACATTAGGAAAGGAGATCTAAAGATGACTTTGAAAATTTACTTTTGTTCAAGCCTCCTACTTAAGAGAGGATAAAATAACATAGCTTTATTCAATTTGTTGTGCACTATCCTTTTGAATCCATTAGTGTTGTTCTTTCGGAGGAGAACACCAATGATCCTCAATGCCTAAATTACTCATAAGCCTTTTGAATCCATCTGCAAGATACCAGATATATAAAATATGCAGAACAGAAATGAAATGCTAGAAATGACAGAATGACAGTAAAATATCCAGCATAATCTTCACAATACACAGAAATGATGTAATGATGCAACATCCAGTATAATCTTCACAATACACGTAAATGATATACGAAATAGCAATGTAAATAGCAACCCTTTGATTCAGATAGCAATGTTCATGTGCCTCTTCGCTGAGGGGCAACCTCCAATCAAGCAGTGCTCCATTATAATAATCTCCAAGCTAGGTTCTCATACCCTCTTTATTTATAATTAAATATTTCTGCCAGAAATATCTAGAGGAAGATCCTTTTCAGCGTAAGCTTCTATTAGGTCTTCTTACATCCACCTTATTCTATTTTATTGAAAGGCCTTATTAATATTGACCTTTATTGGTATATCCGAATACATTGATCTACTTCTGTGCTAAGCAGGGGACCTTACATGTTCCTCAAACACAACCTTGTCCCTCAAGGCTTGAGATGTGGAAAACCGCTAACGGTAGCCGGTTCCCAAGTGGCGTCTACTGGAGTCATGTCTTTCCATTGTAATAGCACTTCCTTTATGCTTCTCTGATGTAGGTGACACTCACACTAGTCCAAAAATACTTGTGGTTGTAGACAAATGGAGCCTTCTTCAGCTAACTTCAGGCTGGGTTGGTTTGAATTTGGCACCGTCCAACCACCTTCTTCAAGCGCTAAAACATGAAAATGCGGGATGTGGAAGCTCAATCGACCGCCAGAGCTAACTAATATGAGACTGTCCTAATAATGCTTGAGAACCGTAAGGGCCATAATTTAAGCGGCCCCACAATGCCTCGGCCCTGAGGGAATTTTTTGCTTATATGGTTGCAGCCTCGTAAACACCGAACCTTCCCGCGAAATTGACGCTCAGAGTGACCTTGATCTCGCTTGTTGTTTAGCCTACGCTGCGACCAAGTTCCTTTAAGAGCATGCAGCGATGTCCTCTCTCACGGTGCGTTTGGTCAATCTTCCTCGACCTTCTCGAGGTAAATCTTAGCATGAGAGAACCAAGGTGGCTTCGCGCCCATATAATCGCTTCAAAGGGAGCCATGCGAAAGTGGTTGTATAGTATGTGGTGTGTACCACCATCTCGGGCGCGAGGGTAAATCCATTGAACCTAATCGGTGTTGTTTTTCGCAGGCAAATCACCGATATGTTTCCAAACACTTGTTGACATCCCCTCATGCACTATCCGCTTATGGATGATAAGCCGAAAGCAGATGCAATTGTGCGCCTCAGAGCTTAAATAACTTCGCCAAAAATTGCTTGTGAAGTTGGGTCTCGATAAAAAATAGGAGTGCATATGTAGCTTCTGAATACCTCGGCCCAGAAAATTTGGAGAGCCACCGTGGATGCAAGAAATGTAAGTGGAAAGAGCTGTAAATGAGCATACTCTTGAGATGCATCCACCACCACCATTAAGGACTCGACATTCCCCAGATTTGGGTAGGCCTCAGAATAAAGCTCTATAGAGATATCCTTCCAAATAGTAGGGGAATCGAAAGTGGTTTGAGTGTGCCCGACGGACTGCTTCCCTTGTTGGCATACCTCACATTCAACGACAAATGTGTGTATGTCATGTTTCATACCCTCCCGTAAAAGAGTGTTTGACCTTCATATGTTTTAGTGAACCCCGAGTGCCCTGTTGTGGGTGAAGGAGCCTCGAAGTACTCTCTGCGGATTTGAGCTTTGGTTGTTTACTTAAATACAGGAGACCTTATATCGAAGCTCATCCTGGAGTTAGGAGTATCCTAGGGGAGCCGAGCCTTTGTTCATAGCTTGTTGGATCAGTATGAAAACCTTTGGGATCTGAGCCATTCCAGCTAATGCCTTGGAGCCAATGTACAATGAAGGAAAGAGAAAAGAGATCCTTCGTCTTCATACTTTTCAAAGGATTACAGATCCGCCTAATTTACATTGTCTTTTCCCTTCTTGTAAAGGATCTCATAGTCATACTCCAAAGAGCTTAGTCAACATTTTTATTGCTTCCGGGAGGAAATGAGTTGTTACAGAAAATACTTGAGACTTTGATGAACGCCCACTTGGGAATCATTTCCCAAGAGATAATGGACGCCAATAACTCAACAGTATAATCGCCAACATTTCTTCAAATGGGTTTGCCTATATTCTTTTGATGTTGCTTACTAGTGAAGGCCAAAGGTCTAATTCTCTCAGATAAGGACACCAATTCCTTTCCCCGAGGCGTCATATTCCAACACAAAAGTCTTGTGAAGCTTCCGAAGGGCTGTAACCTATACATGGCCATCTTCAAGGTTTGAAAAGCTTGAGCAAATTTCATTGAGTCCAAGTGGAAAGAGTTGTTTTTTAGTAGAGCAGTGAGAGGTGTTGCATCTTTCCATAGTTCTGTAATCTAACTTGTGGTAATAATTCTCAGAGCCCAAAATCCGCGTTAAGATTTTGAGGCCTTTGCGCCTTTAGCTTCACCTTCTGGTCCACCCTGTGCCATCCTTTCCCACTAGATGAACTAAGTATTCTACTTCGGAGGCAAAAAAAGAACATTTGGACTATTTCGGGAAAATGGTGCCGAGAGAGTAGGCTGAGAACTTGATCCACATGATTAAGATGTGGTATGTCCAAGTTTTTCTATATATGAGGGTATCATCATCACAAAACAGACAAAATGACTCGGAGAAAAGATGGCTCTATGTGCTCAGAAGCGTGGAGGGCGCATAATAGTTTCAAAGGGCATGACCAAAACTCATAGTGCCCCTCACGAGCGAAGGTCGCCTTTGGGAATGCCAGCCTCTTTCATGCGTGAGATCCGGTGATACTCGAGAGGATCGCTTGTGAAGAATTCACACTCAGTTCATCCAGGAGGCCACCAATGACAGGAATGGGAAAATTTTATTCATGGCTAGTTTGTTGAGGGCACGGAAGTCGTGACACATTCTCCAAGAAGCTTCTTTCTTCAATACCATGACGACCGGAGAGGAGTAAGGGCTTGTAATAGGATGATGACTCCTGCAGTAAGGAGTTCCCGGACCATTTTTTTTTTCAATTTAATTTTTTGTGCAAAGGGGTGGAAATAAGGACGTATATTGGGGAAGTATTTTGGGACAAGGGAATGGAACATCATGGACACCGCGGGAAGGGGAGTCCTTGGGGAGTTGAAAATATTGTTTGATGCCAGTGCTATACTGGCGGTCTCGGAACGGTGGTGTCCATGTGGCTTGTATGGCATGGAGTTGGGCAATGACACCAATCGACCTTTCGAAAGCAGCTTTTCCATGCATGAGAACTGATGATCCTGTGAACCGCCAGCGATGCCTCCCGAATTTATACTGGTGGCCTCCTTGGTCAAATTGTATGGTTAAGTTCCAAAATCCATGAGAATGGGACCCAAAGTCCTTAGCCAGCCCTCATACTAACACACGTCGCAAAGAATCGCCCATGTCAATTGCAAACATATGGGATATGAGGTAGTAGTCACCATTTGGAGACGACATTTCAGCGTTCTTCATACATTTCATGGAACCTCCATTTAAAATCATGATTTGGAAATTGTTGACAACATGGACAAAGAATGGGTTTCTCGGGCAATGCTGGCGAATAAAACGTGGTGCCGCCACTATCAACCAGAATGATGACCTTCTTTGCTTGATGTAACCGATTAACTTGAGGGTTTGGGGCGTAGAAAAACCAGTGAGAGCATTGAGGAAATAACTGGCTCCACTTCTCGAGTGGGCTCTGAGGGAGGGATTACGTCGATATTTCCGTGACCTCTGCACAAGGAGGCCATCATCTCTTCCTTTAACTGCAGATGGCAGCCATAAAGAGATTTCACCCTACATTTGTGCCCTGGAAAATATTTATTATCAAAATTATAAATGAGGCCTTGAGTTGCTGCTCAGCTCTACCCGGTCAATTTTGATTTTTAATGTAATGAGGGAGTAGTGGGTTTAATCGGTTTAGGGCACTGATGAAGGTTTGTGGTTTTGAGAGGAAACAATTGTTGTGCTTCTTTAGCTTTTTGGTGGCCTCCAACCAAGTCGTAGGTCGAGCCATGAGGACATGGGCCCTAATATCTCCTGAGCCACCCGCGAAACACACTGAAAGAAAGCATCAATCATGCCCCCGCTTTGAGTGCTTCAAACGCTCAATGCAAATGGCAAGCTCCCAATCAGGCTCGATTGCTTCAATTTTGTCAAACGGCCCAAATGGTTGGTGTAAGTGTTAAAGCGTTCATAAAGCTCAGAAATAAATTGGGTCCAAGCAATATATCCTGATTCGAAGTTTTTCCATTGCCACCATTGTCGGCATGATTCCTTTGATCCATGGGTGGAGAACACCATAACCGGAGTTTTGGGCCGTTTCACTGTAATGTTGTAGAGAGAGAAATAATGTTCCATTTGTGCACCCAAACCAAGGGTCCGAGCTTATCAAATTTGGTTACATCCACCAAGGTATATGTCCCTTTGAAAGTGATGGGGTTGAAAGGAATGGGAAGAAGTTTCTCCTTCCGTCTTTTTATGTGCATCAAGAAAGAGCCACCGGGTGAGGGATTTGAGTTTTTGCAGAGCGCACGCAAAAGATGCATTCCACTGCGGTTTGACTTCGCCATTATGATCGCACTACTACATTGACGGATGCATTTATGAGGCATTTATGGAGGCATCACTGAGGCAATAGTAGCACCGGAGTTTTTGCACTTCTTTATTAGGGTTCCAAGGAAACCAGCATTCCAAGGTGTTGAAGAATCTAGTTCTTGGATACGTGCATGGGCCATGATGATGGGTGAACCGGAAAGGGAGCGAGCCAGTTTAAATCTCGCGTAAAATGATATGATGAATGTGACAAGGGGAAGAGATGAGTCTAATGGAATAGGTCTCAAATAATGGTCAAAAAATGGGAGCCAAGCAGAGTTCCGGAAATTTTGCCAAAAAATTATATGAATGAATGTGACAAGGGGAAAGACATGAGTCTAATGGAATAGCTCTAAAATAATGGTAAAAAAATGGGAGCGATGAGCTCTAATTTTTTCCAAAAAACTATATGGATGAATGTGACAAGGGGGGAAGAGATGAGTCTAATGAATAGGTCTCAAATAATGGCGGAAAATTTTCCAGATTTTTTTTTACACCGCTGGGTTACAACACTAATCAAGAATGCCGCAGTTGTTTAAATCCAAATTCTCAAACCGTATATTTCCACTAGGAAACGCAAACACATTATGCGTCAGATATCACCGGGTTGAATTTTGTCATGCCGTTGTTTATGTTCCCAAGGGTTAGGTGGTATTCAAGGGTTCTATAGGACAGGGTTTGCCCCGTTATAGCCTCCGACATAATGCATGGTTCCAACAAAGAGTATCAGCCCAATATCTCGGGTGGCACCAACTAAGGAGGATAGATTGCACCCTTATCCATACTACCCTAATACCCGTGCACCAGGAGAGTATCTTCCTGAGTGTGGTTCTTGGTGACACTATAGCAAATTCTAAGCAATACAGTTTTATCTAAAGGGCTTCGGTGAAATCAGGCCCATCCTGTACAAGTGTTGTCTCACGCGCTTACCACTGGCAGCAAACAGTGCCATGGTAGCTTCAACAGATGTGCGCTTTAAGAACCACTTGTATTTCCTCGTATGAATCCCCTCAACCGCTGCTTATGCACAGAATCCACGATCTCTCAGGGCTTAAAGATCGCTTGAACACGCCTCTGCACTCGGAAAAATACCACACTCTCTCGCCATATGCTCTCTAATACCACTTGCAAAAAGATACCGAGTATATAAAGAAGTGTAATGAAATGAAATGCTAGAAATAATGAATGATAAAGAAATATCCAAAGATAATCTTCTATAATATACAGAATGATATAAGAATAACAAATGAAATAGCACTTTGATTCAGAGTATAATAAATGTGTCTCTTTCTGAGGGAAATCTGGGCTGAAATGCTATATTAATTTCCAAGCTTAGGTTCTTGGTACCCTCGCCCCTTATTTATTTTAAATATGTCTATTAAGAGAAGTGATCTAGAGGAAGATCCTCCTTGTGCTTTTAAGCTTCTATTAGGTCTTCACATCCACCTTTTATTCTGTTTTACTGAAAGGCCTTATTACGACACCCTTATTACATCCTACAGCCATCTACCTTATAAAGGGCAGTAGGGAACTGCACCAACTGTGGTTCTTTTGTTGGGAGGAAGACAGACTAATAAATGATCCTCCAAGTGGCTAGATTTTGCCCATAATCCTTGAATCCATAAGTTGGTTCATTTTGAGGATTAGAAACACTCAATGATCCCCAATGGTTTTGGGTGGGACAAATATTGTCCCAAATCTTATGCTTAGTGTTTTAATATAAAAATGATGAAAATTAATAAAATTACGATAGGTCACCTTGTAGGTAACATAAGATATCCAACCATAATTTCTATTGGCCTCAAAGCATACCTCTGTAAGTAGGTCTTGGGTGAGGACCACAAACTCCCAAATGTAGTGGGGTTGGGCAACTCCATTATCAAAATATTTTATGAAGGGAAAGGGAAACCATGAAAACTATATCAATAGGAGTGAACTTTGAATAACTAATCAACAAAAGGGGCTTGATCATATAGAGAAGAAAATAACAAGTGTTCTTGTGCTCATCCACTTCCCTTACTCGAAGAACTTTGAAGAGAATATCCATTACCCTTGCTTTGAGGACCTTTAGACAATCTTTTCCCAAGATTCCATATGTGAATAATCTTCCACCCTAGTTTCCATAAGGCTCCACACCGACTCAACGGAACAATCATCAAACAAAAGCAAGATCCATGTACTACCTTAATGTCATCATTCTCAAAAATAAAAATATTCAAACAACACTAAACATAACACATAGGGAGTTGTCATGGGTGTTATGATATACAAGTAAATAAATTTATTTTGTTCTCATACAAAGACTAACAGGCACACAACTCATTATTTGTTTTCTTTCGCTTTCATATACACAATAAAATAGAAGTTATGCATGCTCAAAGCAACCATAATTTATGGCCATATTTCAGTTTATTTCTACACTTACTCATGTGCATCCCCTCTCTCCTTTCAATGAATAACATGGTGTAAACAAAGGAGTAAGTTAATCTTATAGAAATGAAACAAGCAATTAATTAATTAATATATTTTCTCAAACTATAAAATTCTAATAGGGTGAAGGTGAGTTGTGCCCAAGAGGATTGATTCAATACAAATCCATAGAGCTTCATTGGATTGGCGTTATGTATTGTCGAATAAATATGGATTCTTGCGTAATCCATCTCTTAATATTTGATCATATTTGGGTGCATGTGGTTGGTTTTAAAGTGATGGGTTTGTTAAAACCCACCATGATTTATAACATGGCATTAAAAATAAGGAGAGTACGTGGAAGATTTACATGTTGTGTTATCACTCTAAACTCTTCGATTTTAATTGAAAGCATAGTTGAGGAGTGTATAACAATATAATTTATTCAATTGCATAAACATTGCACCACTAACTAATGTTACCGCTTATGAAATATTCGACTAAGGCGAAGACCAAAGGAATGTCCACTGGTTATAATCCCTAATGTGGATACATTGCACATGCCGATGGCATCCCACTAGAGAAGGACTTTTTTTTTTTTCCAGGAAAAAATTTTCTCGAATTTATAAAGAGTATAAATTCATTTACAAAAAGACATCAGCAAGCGATGAACCAAGGTCCATAGGACGTGCTAAATCAGCGAAGGATCAATGCAAAAACTCACCGAAATCAAAAGTGGGAAATAGGATAGCAGTCCAAACAGATAGCAGCCCAAAAAAGATTTCCATACAAGTGGGACAACAAACACGATCAAAAAATGCTAATGGAGGACCTAGAACTTTCAATTCCACTATCACAGTGGAAAATGGAGAGTCTTCCAGCCACGTCTTTTAGTGCTCTCTTTGAAAGAGCATCTGCTTCGCAGTTGAAAGATCTGGAAAAATGATGGAATTTGATGTCGGAAAAAAGCTTGGACAGCTCCAGCGTTTTTTGTTTCTAGCATTCGAAGTGGACAGAGTGGAGATTGGATTTTTGGTTAATCCAATCAATAATGACTCTCGAGTCACCCAGAACTATTAAGTGTTTAATAGACCACGAGGAAGCTAAAAAAAGTGAGGTCCAAATCCCCAAGAGCTCTGCTTTAGTGTTTGTGCCCACACCGCAACTGAAAAACCATTTTGTGATCCTTGAATGGTGAGTTTTGAAGAAGCCTCCAGTGCCACAACAACTAGTAACCTGCGCAGCACCATCAAAACAAGCGAGTGTGTACCCATATGGCAGCTTGAATTCGAGAGCTTTGTGAATGTGAGGTTTAACCGTAGGTTGTTTCCAGTAAAAGGAATTCAGTACTCTATGCACAACACTCAACAGGGTAGGCAGCCGATCCTCGAAGGTCACTCTGTTCTGCTCTAGCCATAATTGCTAGCAGACATGGGTGGCCAAGCAAAATGGAGGGGATTTTTGGGAGATCCACAAATGAAAGAAATCAGAGATGGTGTTGTTTCTCTAGGTAAAAGGAAGCGAGAAATGATTTAAGAGGCAGGTCCAGACCCCCCTCGCAAAATCACAGTGAACAAAAAGGTGATGGACGTCTTCAGTAGCACGACGGAAAAGAAGACAGATACTCGGCCCCTCCCATCCTTGCCGGCGGAGCAGGTCCCAAGTGAGAATCTTCTCTTTCCCCGCGAGCCAGAGAAATAGTTTTATCTTTAGCGGGATAGTCCGGTTCCAAATCTGGAAGAACCAGGAGGAGTCTACGCCGTGAAATCTTTGTTTAAGTAGTGTCACGTACAAGTTTTTTACCGAGAGAGTACCTGTGGCATCCCCTCCCGCCCACAACAGCGTATCTGGTTCTTCTGTAAGGGAGATACATGCGCTTCTGATAGCATGGATGAAACGAGTCCATTCAGCCGCCCACATTCCACTAATCGACAGGTCCCGGCATCCCATCCAGTAATCCGGCAGAGCATGGACTCTAGTCGGAATTCTGGCCTGAGCTAAAGTCAAAATGTTCAAGGATCGAAGATGAGAGCACAAAGAAGGAGAGAGGAGAGAGCTATCCTCCAGCCCGAGGATCATATCCTTTCCAATAAAAATCTCCTTGCCAGAGCCAGGCTTCCATCGAAGACAGTGGAGGATCACAGGCGAGGAGGCGACCAAGCCTTTCCAAAAGGGAGAAGCCCTCTTAAGCTGTAGGGAAGTCTTTCGGATCCAACTGCAAAACGGTTGGGAGCCCAGGTACTTATCTACAATGATTCGGTGCCAGATACTCTCCTGGGTAGCTGCTCTCCAAAATGAGCTAGCTAGAAGGGAAGAGTTGAAGGTGGAGAGGTTCTTTAAACCCCAGCCCCCTGCTCTTCGAGGTTTGGAAAGTGTCTCCCAATTGCAGAGGTGGAATCGGCGTCTACACGCCTGTCCATTCCACAAAAAGTTGAAGGCGAGTCTACAGAGAATAATGGTGATCTTGTTTGGAATCCGCTCCAGGGTCATCCAGAACACAGTAAGGCTTTCCAGCACCGCTTTTATCAGGATGAATATGCCACCCAGGGACAGCCACTTATTGCACCAGAAACCAATTTTCCTTTCAAAAGTTGCAACTAGCCAGCGCCAATCACCGGGAAGGGAAGCTCCCATATTCAGCTGGTACCCAAGATATTTGAAGCCCTCCTTCAGGTCAAGAAAGGTGTAGGGTAAGTGATCTTTGAGGCGGAGGAGTTCAAGAGCCGAGAGTCCCCAGTAGTGGGCTGAGGATTTAGTATGATTGATGGATAACCCCGAGACCGATCAAAAGAGATGAAGTATGTCCTGGATTACTAGCCATTTCGCAAGATCAGCTTTCGTCAAGATGAGAACATCGTCTACGAACATAAGGTGAAAGATCTTAATAAACTTTGAAACCTTAATGTCGGATAATAGGTGTGCAGAGAAAATTTTGGTAAGGAGGAGGCTAAGGCCCTCCATAACCAGGATGAAGAGATAAGGGGAGAGTGGGCATCCCTGTCGGAGCCCCCTCTCACTTTTGAAGAAAGATGTAGCCTCGCCATTGATCAAAACAACAAAGTTAGCACTGGTAACACAATCCAGGATCCAATTTGTAAGTTTGACTCCGAAACCGACTGCGTGTAAAATAAGTCTCAAGAACTCCCAATCAATGCTGTCAAAAGCTTTCTTGAGATCAAGTTTCAAGACCAGTGCTTTTTGGTTTTTCTACTTGATGTTGTGGATGCACTCATGGGCAGCTCCAATAGCATCCTGAATTCTTCTGCCCTTCAAGAAACCAAGTTGTCCCTCCGAGAGGCTCTTCCCTAGAAAGGGCTTGATCCGATTTGAGATGACTTTAGCAATAACCTTATAGATAAGGTTACACAGGGCAATCGGTCGAAAATCATTAAAAGAGAGTGGGTTGTTTTCTTTCGGTATCAGGACCAGGAAAGTAGAGTTTAGGCTACCAGCAATCTTTCCCTTGATGCAGGAGTCCTCAACCATCTGAAGAAGATCCACTCCAACGAGATCAAAAAAGAAAATGAAAAATTCTGTGGTCCAGCCATCCGGCCCAGGACTCCGCTCTTTTTTGAAATGTAACAGGATATCGTTGAGTTCAGTAAGTGTGACAGGCTTGAAGAGATTTGTGGCTTCCTCTGCAGAGACCATTCGAGGGAACAAACTAGCCGTAGAGGCCTTCTCCAAGAGGTTTTGGTTGTTTGTAGCTTTGTACAGTAGAGAAAAATGAGAGGTTGCCTCAACCAATAGATCTTTCTTCCCACGAACTAAACCATCTCCTGCGCTTTCAATCTAGACCAGATGGTTTTTTTGTTTCTATTAAAACTGGCTACTTTGTGAAAGAAGCTGGAGTTTGAGTCTCCACACTAGAGAAGGACTTGCTTACCTTGTTGTGGCATTGAACAATTGAACCAACCATCATCTAACAAATTAAATGTCACTTTATAATAATATGTGTTGTGGTTGAATTCGACAACTACTCACAAATTAAATTAAATTTTAGAATAAGGGTAAAATTTATTTATTATGAATTTTTGTTAATGCTTTTTAGAATGAAAATGCTCATTTTTTAATGAGTATTTTTCATTAAACAAGATTTGTGGAGTTTTTAGTAAGTTGTATATTTATTATTATTGTAAATTCATATTAATTTCAAATTTATCAAGTGTTATTGATTGGTACTTGTGGTAAATGTTACTGACAAACAACATGTACACATACTCTAAGGGATCTAGGCGAATTTGACTTTGTGACCTTCTCTACCATATGGATTTGTCATAGAAAGTCAAACCACTTGAGCTAACCCTTGAGGGTTTTTTTTTCCCATGGAAAACATCCTTGGTAAGATCCTTCAGGCATTTCCTCATACCATGAATGACACCAGAGGTAAATGTTGTCAGTGGACAACATGTACACTTAACCCCAAGGGACTAAGGTGGATTCAATTTCATGACCGCTTTGGCCAATATGACTTTGACACGGTGATTCAAACCACTTGAACTAAACCCTCAGGGATATATATGTGTGTGGCAAGGGGATGGGATGAGAACTCAAGTTTTTTTTTCATTTTCATTTATAAGCATTACACACACATGGAAATAACACATCTCATCCATATTGGGTTGTAGAGTGCACTTTGCTTCTCATTGCAATAAAAATTTCAAACGATTGATATATAAAAGAGAAACTTAATTTTAGAAGAAGCTTGGTTTATTTTTTGAAAAACTATAAATTCCAAAGCTTAACCAATAATTTAATGCCATATATTTTGAGTCCTTAGGATCCAAATCTCATTTTTCACAACTTACAGGGTGTGTACTTAAACTTGAGGCACATGGGTTGTCTCACTATTATTGTCCTTGTCACATCTATTGTTCATTTCGTTATATTAGTTGGGTTATGTTGGCCACGACTGGTCCAACTCCCACCACAAGGTGATTAATAATGCTTTATTAATCACGCAAAGCCCGATCATGGATCATTTGATCCAAACTCAACTCTAACGATTCACAATGATTAGATCGTTGACAATAAGAAGAATAATGGTACCTCCAATAAAACTTGAAAAATCCATCCCAAAAGTTTTCTATGATGTAATGAAGGTTATATAAAGAAATTCTTGTTGATATCTATTTTTCAAGTATAAAGCTATAAGTAAAAATTATGAATATGAAACACTCTAAGGTATCATATCATCCAAGTACCTTTAAGGGCCATGATTTGAACTTGGATGAATGATGTATGTGAGTCATATAGTTGCCATTACCAAAATATTCACAACCTAACTAAAGTTTTTTTTTTTGTTTTTTCAAACAAGCTCATTGTAATGCCATTGTTGCTTTTTCGTTTTTTTTTCAAACAAGCGCATTGTTGTTGGCTTCTATTAAGTTTATAGAAATGTTCTTTTTGTCTTCTCATGTTGGTTTCAAAAATTTCCAACTTAGAAAAGTGTGCAACTCTATTTCTTTGTCTACACAAAATTTATCAATGTTTCCATGTAATTCTATTTTTTTCTCAATTACATTTATAATTCATTATGTATCTTCATTTGCTATGAGCCCGAGACTCTTTTCAACCCTACCTTAGAGTAGGAGGCTTTGCTTGAAATTATATTTTCCAAAGGATTTAAATAATTTGTCTTAACTGGAATGGAGTACAATATCATAAATAACTATTTAGTATGTTAAGTTTCCTAATGTTTATTTTATATCTTAAATTCAAGACCATAATATTTTTTACTAGTTATTAATGGTTAAACCGGAAAATTGGAAAATTTAGAAGAGATGAATCATATACACTTTGTTTTACATGATCCAACTTTTGAAGGGGTAACAAAAGAGTCCTTAAACTTAAAAGGCTTGATAGAGCCATATTTTTTGAGAAAAACACATTTCATGTTTACTTTGGAGGAACTTGACCAATAAAAGTTTCATAGAAAGCTACACTCTCATACCATCAACCTATAAATTTATCTATCGCTTGGGTATAAACCAAGATGTGGATGCCCAAAACTTATTATATCATGAATACATCTTAACGATAAACCAAGATGTGGATGCCCAAAACCTATTATATCATGAATACATCTTAGTGATAAACCAAAATGTGGATGCCCAAAACCTATTATATCATGAATACATCTTACTTGAAAAATTAGAGTTTCCTTAGTTGTATTAGGAGATTTTGGTATCCTATGTCCATACCTAGAGGAAAGGATGATTGGATTATGTGGTGGAAGACACCATTGCTCATATCACCTCTTGAATGAGGAGATATAGGTGATATATCATGAATACATCTTACTTGAAAAATTAGAAAAATTAGAGTTTCCTTAGTTGTATTAGGAGAGTTTGGTATCCTATGTCCATACCTAGAGGATGGATGAATGGATTATGTGGTGGAAGACACCATTGCTTATATCACCTCTTGAAAGAGGAAATATAGGTGTTAGATTGCCTCAATCAAGCATAAGTGAAATAAAGAAGTTAAGGAATTGTACATTTAAAAAAAATAAAGATAAAGGCACAATGAAGAAATATAGGTGATAGATTGCCTTAATCAAGAATAAGTGAAATAAAGAAGTTAAGGAATTGTACATTCTAAAAAAATAAAGATAAAGTCACAATCCTTCATATTTATTGTAGTTGTTACCATAATAGGGGTTTCTTGAGGGTAAATAATGTGTTATGATGTTTTATGGTATACATTTTTTATGATGGTTTATTTCTTATTTCAAAGTGGTTTAAAGAACATGAATTGTGTATTCATGGACTTGCTTTAAAATTCATTTAATATAAGTAAAAATATTTGCATAGTGGATTAAAAAGTCATTATGTTTGTAACAAAAGACTAAGATTTGTTTGATGGACTATCCATCGGAATATCTAAGGTAGTTTACATATCATACAATATTCAATTAATTTTTTGGCTTTTTTATGGTATAAGTGTAATCTTTTATGCTCTCTCGACTTATTAATTTTAAACTAAGGGGAATTGAACCTTGTGGATCCAAAGACCAACATAAGAAGGGTAAAGAAGTAGTATCAAGCCCCAAGCATGAAGGATGAGCACAAGAGAAAACCCCACGATTACTTGGAGGAAGTAGTTGCAAGGTGGCATCACAAGTATTTGACATCTCCAGGAGTATGACCATGTTAATGGTATCCCTTGAGAGGAAGTTGGAGCCCTTTGCGGATCAATGCATTTTTCATGAAGAAGAAGAAGAATACAAAGAAGAGAAAGAAAATAAATAAGATCCAAATCCTAAAAGGGAAACTCCAAAACCTAACTTCTCAACCTTTTCTTAAAATGAAATCCAATACATATATCAAGCCAAAGGTGAGGTTGATATTTTTAAGTTAAATCATTGGTTGTGATAACTATAAGTATATGTAAATGTACATAATGTAAGAGAGGAGAAACAAATAACATTTTCTAGACTAAAGATGGATGTTTTTTCCCACACTTGATAGGAAAGCTACATCAAGACACTTAGGCTAGTAGGCGATCCACTAGTGACTAAGTGAAAAATATTTACAAATCTCCTTAATTCATAGTTTTATCCCATTATACCTAAAGAGGACTAGATAATTTGGTGACATTACTAATGCTAGAGACAAAGATGGAATACACAAGAGTACACTATAGATTTTAGGAATAAATCCATTCATTTAGTAATATCTCCCACAAACATGGATGTAGTTATCAAGTACCTGGGTGGCCTACACAGTCATATAAGGAGGCAAGTCATGTTATTTAAGACCAAGACTATTGATGAATCTTGTGTGCATTCACAATATATCAAGGCAGACAAGAAGAAGGGGCAACCAAGTGGTTCAAAACAACCTGACCAACACAATGCTTCCAAGAAAAGATAAAAGAAGAATTTGAAATGGAAATTAAATAAGAAGACTACCCCCATTGCACATGTATGCATTGACAAAAGTAAACACTCTACCCACTATAATATAAATGGTTACACTAAATAAAAATGTTGGAGGCCACATTATGAGTTGCATTTAAACATAAAAAAGATCCTAAGAATAAGAACATGCTTGGCATGGATTTGGGAACCAAGCAGAGAGCATCCCTAATGTAAAAACGAAGATTGTATGCATGAAAATATAGGAGGTAAGATACCTCCAAGACAATGAAGATAAATAAATAATGAAGCTTTTCCATATTAATATTCAAGTCAAGAAGACCAATGTAGATATTTTGTTAAATTTTGGTTCACATGCTAACTTCATTGCAAAGGACCTGGTAATTAAACTTGCCTCAAAGTTATATGATCATCCACACCCATGCCTATTGTGAC
>SNQJ01S0028628.1:72179-83648 GCA_010110895.2 Picea sitchensis | reverse complement strand
ACCATAAGGGGACCACTTTGGAGTTCATCCATATTTACTTCTTATCAACCATGAAAAAACAATAATGAGTCATATTTACATCAAACAATATTGGGTCCATTACCTAAACCTTTGTGCTACGGGGCTTTCTTCAAGGGTTGACACCAATGACAACCAACCTTAATCAACAAGACCAACAACCACTATAAATTGGATAAGCTTCAACAAAAATACAAGGAATCAAGGGAAAAACAATTATGCAACAACCAAGCACCAAGGATTACGACTGAAAAGAATTGATTTTGGATGGATGGATCAGAATCAATGGAAAGAAGAAACCAAGAAAATAAGAAAATCATATTACTTGGTTTCATCACATGTGAAACCTTTAATCGCAAATCTTTGAGGACATAGATTTTTGGAGGGTACTATGTTATGACCCAAGAGGGGCATATATAGGGTTAAAAGTGTATGATATGACCCCAAGGGGGGGCATATATGGGGCTAAATATACATGTAATGTGTAAATATATATGTAATAGGGTAGGATTAATAGTAAAGGGGCCTCATGTGCAAGTGTGAATAGGTATATATAGAGATAATGTATTCATTATTATGACATGGGAATTCTAATGTATGAATGTATTTGGTTATTTGGAGGGGGTTCCCTAATTCTTTAATGATCCAGATTATTTTTGGCATGAAATGAGAGAGGAGATATAATAAATAAATGTACAAAGATATATCATATATCCAATAATATAATAGAGATATAACCATAAACACAGAGATACAATAATACACAATTTCTATTAATGAGTGAAATGTACAAAACTGTAGAAATACAGAATGAAAGACTCGCTAGAATGGTGGCAGCGTATCTCTGAGAAGATATGTGATGACTGCACTCATTCACAAGAAGATGATTGTTACAATGAGGCTCCAAAGACCTTTTTAACATAAATAAAATCCAAAACCTAACCCCAGAAGATGAAAATCCAACAGGTTCGTGGACCCTGTTTTGGGTAGTTTGGTGTATCAACTCCGCAGGTGCATAACTTTGGCATACGATCTTTGTTTGGGGTGAACGATATCTCGTTGGAAAGGTATTGACAAGGAGCTTCATTTCACAGGATAAATCATGTATTTGGTGATCATTTAGGTTCCCAATCATGAAAAATTATCATTTAGACCCTCAAAATGGCCCCAAAAGTTTAGGACCCGAAAAACTGCTAAAAATAGTAAATTGCCAAAAAATTGTTTTGAGCCAATTGGAATAGGTGGGTGGCCACCGATATCCACCTGGATCAATCCTCCCTCCTTAGGAAGAAGTGGTCTCCATTGCATTGAGTTCTTGGGGCAGAGGGAAATTTTTTTGTTGAATCTAAACCTTGGTGAGTTGTTTGCCTTGTTGGAGAAGTTGTGTTGCTTGGTTTGTGAAAGGATGGCGAGAACCTGATGTTGGAAGGGTTAGACATTTTTAACCAGTATGGCTACATGATATTACTGTGTGCAAAAGGAATCTTTGTGCTTTTCTTCAATCTTGTTGACCTTCTTCTACTAGATAGAAGGTGCTTGGGCTGAGGTTGTAGTTGTTGCAGTGTCCTATTCACCTTTTGAACAGATTGTGAAGAGGTTGAATGTTGTAGTATGAGATATTACTTTGCAGTATCGTTTAGGTGTGATAGTAGTCAGAACTACCTCTGATGTCTTATCGAGATGACTCCCTAGAGTAAAAATGATGCTACAGGGTCGAGACTCATAAATATCATGACACTTCCACATATATGGTTGGCCCAAAAGAACATCACGGACATCCATTGGGGCAACATCACATAATACCTCATCCTTGAAGATCTTGATGTCGTATGACAAGAGACACTATTGGCTGACACAAATATCTCATCCCTGGCGAATCCACCCAATGTTGTATGGTTGTGGGTGTGGTGTTGTCGACAATCCCAACTGTTTGACAACCTATACTGAGATGAGGCTATTCTCCCTTCCGATATCAATAATAAAATGCAGCAGGGTCCCCTTCACCCACATCTATGAATGAAAAAGGTGCTCTACCTCTTTAGGATCTGATGGTTCTTCTGGTTGAATTGATGTGATCGTGATAGTAGCAGTGGGGTCTGTGTCGATGATCTATCTTCTCCCATTATTTTCTGAATCAGATTATGAATCAGGGTTTGGCTCCTTTTCTTTGATCTCGACCACCAATGATTGTTTTGAGAAAAAATCATCAGTGTTGTCCCATGGTATTTTGAGGAAATCACACCACTTTCCAGTGTCCTTCTTCATCTTTCCTTTACCCTTCTTTTCTTTTGGCTTGTGTTATCACCATAACAATTTCTCAGAATCCAAGTTTCGAGATTTGGCAAAATGCTAAATAAATCTAGAGAAGGGTTAAACTGGAAAGTTGGGGCACATCTGGTGGATAGGGTTAAAATTGGTAGGGATGCGAAAGTTAGGACTCGACAGATCGTGGATCTTGGAGCGGCCCAGATCAACGACCAACATCCATATCGGGGGATGAAATAACGCAAGACTTAATTGTTCGAGAGCGGGCCGGGGAAAACTACCACGGTTTCATTCATGGATGCGTGGTGCCCTCCGAAGTACATCGGGGATAAAAGTGGATGAGCGTGAAACCGCTCAACCATGCCCCAATGTCACGTGTTCTAATGTCAGTTGAATACGTCAAATCTAAAATTCTCGTGTGGGAAGGAAAGGTGACGGCCAGTCAAATCACCTCACTTTGTGTCCGTGTGATGCTAGGTAAGCACCACTGGATAACTAACTCAAAAGGATCATCATTCAAAATAGATTGGCCAAACATGATAAATCAACGTACCTGCAAGTACGCTTGTCAGTAGTTCATGATTGGCACTCAATTGTGATGTTCATTCAAGACATGGGTTGCATTACCTTGTTTTGGGTAATTAACGTTCTATTTCAGAACAAGGCGATCACAGGTCGAAGTATTCAACTAAGAAAAACAAGTCTGGATTTTTCCGCAAAACCAAGAAAGATGGATACGACAGACCAAGTAACCTCTAGCGAACTAGGATTTTCGACTCATGTGACAACTTCATCAACAAAGAAGAAAGAGAAGCTGGTTGCACAAATATTAGGGACAAAATTTCACACAAAGCCCTTGGACAAACCATGGTCGTGCAGAGAAAATAAATTAAATCCACTCATGAAGGATTTAATCATAAACGGTTACACAGATGAGCACCACACGCGAGCTGTCAAGAGGAAACGAACCAGGCGTCAGAGGGCAGTAGTAAAAACTGAAGCGGTCGAAAGTGTTGGAGAAAGCCAACCTGTTTGGCTTGATACGTTAAAGGAAGAAATTGCCAAGCTTGAGTAGATTGCAGGTTAAATTTTGTATGTGTCAAAGACTTTTGCCATAATATTGACAAGTGGCCTTCAAGGAAGAAAAACTCAGATATGTCAGTTTTGTTTTGTAACGTCCTCTATAAATAGGAGTTCGGCTGCTGAACGTTGTTTTTTTGTAATTGATAGATATTTTAGAATTTTGGGGAAGATGATTCATTTCAAATCCCTGATGTATTTGTCTATATATGCTATTATGAAAATAGATGAAAAGAGGACGGACCGAAGAGGGGCCTGCCCTCATAGCAGGAAGATTTTGTAAATTTCTGGAGCCAAAGTGAATATACAATGCAGATGCATTTTGAACTGTTTATGAAAATCTTCTAATGGCTGTGATATGAGTTATGTTTTCTCTCATAGTATGTATTCCTCATGTATTTGAAATCCATTTTCATTTTCCTCTTTTTTAAATTGGAGAATTAAAAGTCTGGAATTCGCCTTATGGTGCCCTTGACTTAGCAATTTAAAATTATGTGATTCTCTTCTTAACTAACTTAGAATTCATTTAAATATACTCTGATGCAGTTATGTGTTCTTCCTTTTCCTCTTTCGCCATGCAAATTTTAATATAAAACTCAGACTCATTACCTCATTTATCCTTTTTCCTCTAGATAGATCTTATGACTTTCCACTGTTTTATTCATTTTCGACTCCATAGACCTAAATATCGCCCCCTTTCTCCTTCGCCAACAACTTTACAAAAACCCCAAACAAACCAAATCTGGCCACCGATTATCAAAGAAATACCTAGTGACAAGAGAGAGCCCTCTCTAAGTTGAGCAGGCTAGTGCCTCAGCTCTAAAGTAGGTTGAAATAGTTACCTCTTTCGTTTGTCTATCAGCCAGACAAAATTTATAGAGTGCTAACATTCTAGCGCCGTTGCCGAGGACGAAATTGAAAAATTTTCCCTGGAAAAGAACGACATGGTTGAGTTGTAAAGTCTGAGAGCAGCTTACACTTAGGCACATATTGGTTGTATTCCTACTCTGGCGACTCCACACATCAACAATCATTTTGAAGGTGATTCCACTCGTAGAAGAATCCATAAATTTAAATTTTCAATGGCGACTCCACTTTCATTGAAGAATCCAGCCTCTAAAGCATTATTGTCGACTCCACTCAAACTTCAAATGTGATTCGAATACTCCACTGGAAGATGAGATCCCTTGACATAGGTACAAAAAGACATTATGTAAGAAAACAAGTACTTAAAACTAGATTTTTTCCAAGGCATTTTATTGTTTGTTATAAGTTACCTTCGGTCCTTCCTTGAACATGCTAAACAAATTTTCCTCTACCTGCTGCATACTAATGATGATCATGAGAATCTTACAATTGTACATCCTCCTCTTAAAGTGGTGCATGCATATCCTCGCTATATCACTGATTTTGATAAAAGTTTCCCATCTAAGTCATATGATGACCATAACCAAGTTGATGAATCTCATGAAGCCAAGACTAATATATCACCTCATGCACTTGATCCAACACCTTCCAAGGCTCAACGGAAATACAGACCCTTTAGGCTACCCCACATCCTTCATGAGTTTCCTACAAGACACTATGAGTACCTACATATGTTTGATGGGGAACCTGATGTCATCTCAGCTGAAAAACACATCCAAGAGTTTGAGAATTTTATAGATTTGTTTGAGATTGACCATGATGATGTTTGTATGAGGGCATTCTCTCAGTCCTTGAAAGGGGACACCAAATATTGGTTTAAACATTTGCAGCTAGAGACCATTGGCTCATGGGAGGAGTTGAAGGATGTATTTTTAGGGTTTTGGGGAAGAAAAAAATCTTTGGATCTACAACTTATAGAGTTATATGCCTTAAAAAAACAGAGCAATGAAGTTATTTCTATATTCAACAGAAGATTTTCCAGTATCTATTACAATTTTCCCAAAGAAATTCAGCCTACTGAAGCTGCTTCCATGCTCCATTATACAACAACTCTTCCTCCAAATTTGTCTTTCCTCTTGATGGAAAGAAGACCTAAGTCCTTACAACAAATGTTTAATGATGCTTAGGAGATTCAACACAATATCCAAGCATGTACGCAGATTCAAAATGAGGAGTTAGATGCTGAAGAACATGACAGTGAATATGAACAGAAAACAGTTGATTTGAATCTTGAGCAGAAAGTTGGTAATATCACATGCCCTCTTGAAGTTTTTGATGCCAATGATTTTGAAAAAAATTATATTTCACTTGTTGAAAGAGGAGGTGTTGATTTAGCTTCTGATCCATCCCATGATAAGTAGTGGCTGACTATTTTATGTATTCATTCCTAGACAATCAAAAAAATGAATTTGCAAATCGGTTTGTTGAAGAACAGATTGATGTTCCAAGCTTGTTCTTGTTAGATGACGTTGCATATGTTGTTGATTTTCCTGTATATGATGAATATGATGATGATTGTGATGCTGATTTCCTAGAACAACTAGCTGTATGTTCTCTATTAGAAAATGTTCATTTTTAGCAGTGTAATGAAAGCAATCAACCTACATATCGCAGTTGCAAAGAAGAAAGTACTGAATCAGATGAAGATAATTCTTTACCTTTGTGATTTTTTCATTTAAATTGTTGAAAGAAAATTCTGAAATCATCATTGAAGCAAATGAATGTGTCTTAATACCAAATCACATTGATTCACTGGAGAAAATGGACAAGAAATTGCAACCATTGGTTAAAGAGAAATATGAAAGTAAGTGTGCTCGACAATCTAAAGGAATTGAGGAACATGCATATGACAGTGATGAAGAAAATGAAGAAGGATTGGAAACAGGTGAAAGAACCATGCCATTATGTTTTGCTTCTTTCAAATTGCTGAGACAAAATGTCTATAATGCTCCAAGTCAAAAATTCTCCAGGCATGATGTTAAATATGAAGAAAGCAGTGGATTTACAAATGAAAACTATCTTCCATTATGTTTTTCTTCCTTTGAATGGTTGAAAGAAAATCATGATATAGCAGAGGAAACATGGAAGTTTGACTGCATTCACAGTGCCACAATTTTACATGAGAAGGTTGTTATCAATGAGGAAGACCAAAAACATACACATGCATTGAACAATCAAGTAGTTGATTACTTGAAAGGATATTTCAATACGGAGTTGCTACCTGTGCTTAGCCACTGGCTTGAAAAAGAAGATGAAGATAATCAAGAAATTGTTGTTAATAGTCATCGTTCTTCTCCTGAAACTAATATAGATATTCAACAATATTTTCAGCAAGACAGAGTGTTTCAAGGTTGTTTTTCTTCCCTTGAGAATGATGTGATGGTCCAATTTCTAAGTGGCCTAGACATGGATGAGGATTCTAAAACTGCATCTATGGAAACTCCAAGCAGCGAAAAAACAGATGATATTGGGTTTCAAGAAAGCAACAAAACAACGTATTCCATTTTTCAATTAGAAATACAGAAAGATAATGAGAAGGAGGATGCCCATGATATGGCTGTCATATTTGAAGATGTCCAAGAAGGTATGAATGTTTTTGTTGAGACACATGGAGAAGTAGACAAACCTATTGTTTCCATTTCATTTGAAAATGTTCTCAGAACTGAAGATCAATCACTTAAAGAAGAGAATGCAGTGGAAGAATTGAAACACGATTGTTATTTTATACATATGTTGGAAGATCCCTTTGCATCTTTTCTAGAAACAACAAACAATCCTAATATTTATGGAAATCTAAAATTCAAATTCATTTGCAATTTATTAAATGAGTCGTTGGTGAACAAGTTTTGGAACAAGAATGTGCTAAACAAACTAGCATTCGATAAAATGTTGGCATGGCTACATTGTCATTTCCATTTCACTTGATTGGCATTTTCATTTCAACAATTAGGATAGGTAGGTACAAATAAGCTTGATGATCAGGCATTTTCACATTCAATTTCCGAATAAAGTATTCAGTTATATTTTTAGCAGTAGGCCTGCCTTTCAGTCTCCAGGACAGAATGAGGTACACACCTGCTGTAGAAGCATCCCAATGGATGAGACACCGAAACTGCGCGTTCTTTGCTACCTCATAGGGAGGGTAGCATCCCCAATTGGAGCCTATGTTATCACCATAACAATTTCTCAAAATCCAAGTTTCGAGATTTGGCAGAATGATAAATAAATATAGAGAAGGGTTAAACTGGCAAGCCGGGGCACATCTAGTGGACAGGGTTAAAATTTGCAGGGACACAAAAGGTAGGACTCAGTAGACCGTGGATATTGGAGCAGCCTAGATCAATGGCCAACAACCATATCTGGTGATGGAATAGCGCGAGACTTAATTGTTCGAGAGCAGGCCTGGGAAAACTACCGTGGTTTCATTTGTGGACACATGGCACCCTACGAAGTAAATCAGGGAGAAAAGAGGGTGAGCGTGAAACCGCTCAACCATGCCCCGATGTCACGTGTTCTAATGTCAGTTGAATACATAAAATATAAAATTATCATGTGGGAAGGAAAGGTGACGGCTGGTCAAATCACCTCACTTTGTGTCCGTGTGATGCCAAGTAAGCGCCGTCGGATAACTAACTCAAAAGGCTCATCATTCGAAATAGATTGGCCAAACGTATTAAATCAACGTACCTGCAAGTACTCTTGTCAGCAGTTCATGATTGACACTCAATTGTGATGTTCATTCAAGACATGGGTTGCATTACCTTGTTTTGGGTGATTAACATTCTATTTCAGAACAAGGTGATCACAGGTCGAAGTATTCAGCTAAGAAAAACAAGTCTGCATTTGTCTGCGAAACTAGGAAAGATGGATACGACAGACCAATTAGCCTCTAGCGAACTAGGATTTTCAACTAATGTGACAAGTTCATCAACAAAGAAGAAAGAGAAGTTGGTCGCACAAATATTAGGGACACAATTTCACACAAAGCCCGTGGACGAACCATGGTCGTGTAGAGAAATTAAATTAAATCCCCTCGTGAAGTATTTAATCATAAACGGTTACATAGATGAGCATCGCGCGCGAGCTGTCAAGAGGAAATGAAGCATGTGTCAGAGGGCAGCAGTAAAAACTGAAGTGTTCAAAAGCGTTGGAGAAAACCAACCTGTTTGGCTTGATACGTTAAAGGAAGAAATTGCCAAGCTTTAGTAGATTGCAGGTTAAATTTTGTATGTGTTAGAGAATTTTTCCATAATATTGACAAGTTCCCTTCAAGGAAGAAAACCTCAGATATGTCAGTTATGTTTTGTAACGTCCTCTATAAATAGGATTTCAGCTGCTGAACGTTGCTTTTTTGTAACTGATAGATATTTTATAATTTTGGGGAAAATGATTCATTTCAAATACCTGATGTATTTGTCTATATATGCTATTATGAAAATAAATGAAAAGAGGACGGACCGAAGAGGGGTCTTCCCTCATAGCAGGAAGATTTTGTAAATTTCTGGAGCCAAAGTGAATATACAATGCAGATGCATTTTGAACTTTTTATGAAAAGATTCTAATGGCTGTGATATGAGTTATGTTTTCTCTCATAGTATGTATTCCTCGTGTATTCGAAATCCATTTTCATTTTCATCTTTTTTAAATTGGAGAATTAAAAGTCTGGAATTCACCTTATGGTGCCCTTGACTTAGCAATTTAAAATTATGTGATTCTCTTCTTGACTAACTCATAATTCATTTAAATATGCTCTGATGCAGTTATGTGTTCTTCCTTTTCCTCTTTCGCCATGCAAATTTTAATATAAAACTCAGACTCATTGCCTCATTTAGCCTTTTTCCTCTAGATAGCTCTTATGACTTGCCACTGTTTTATCCATTTTCGACTCCATAGCCCCAAATATCACCCCCTTTCCCCTTCACCAACAACTTTACAAAAACCCCAAACAAACCAAATATGGCCACCGATTATCAAAGAAATACCCAGTGACACAAGAGAGCCCTCTCTGAGTTGAGAAGGCTAGTGCCTCAGCTCTAAAGTAGGTTGAAATAGTTACCTTTCTCGTTTTTCTATCAACCAGACAAAATTTACACAGTGCTAACAACTTGGGCCGGTTTTCTAGAGGTTGGTTGTTAGGGCCATCTTTACCATACTTTGGTTGTTGCGGATTTGCAGACCTGGACTCCCATTTGTTTTGGTGCCTAAATTTATGCTCAATTTTGATATCATATCGATAGGAAGCTCCTAATGATGAGATGTCCAGAAAATCCATTTCGATTTTAAATGTACCTATGCAGAGCCCCACAATATTTCAAAACTAGATGTTGCTCAGAGTCTTTGATACGCATCTTGGTGCGCAAGGTATGGAAATTATTTGTGAACTATGAAACTATTTGGCCCATCTTTTTCCCCAGTGTGGTCCATCTCATGTATTGGTCGTCATAGTTACCAACAGGGTAATATTGTTCCTTGACCGCATCCACTAAACAATCCCAAGTGGGCTCGACCTGTTAAGAACCAAATATCAATATAGCATAATAAAACCTCAGAATAAGTACTCAACGCCTTGAACAAGAGATAAATTTAGATAATAAACCTCTTCAAGGGGGAAACCTCCTTATACACCAAATAAATATCCAAATACAAGATTATTCCAAATGAAAATGTCTCCTTGGTATCTATAGGAGACTAGGAGGTACAATTACAACTAATGGACCCAAGCCTACATAACTAAAGTAACATTATTAATTTAATATACCCCAATTAAGGGGTAATGTGCCACTATTTAGGGCTTAACATGCCCCTCCCCTTGAGACAAGTGGTGTCCACAACGCTTGAGTAACTCTGGATGCTTTTGTATAAAAGAATTGTCTTCCCAAGTGGAATCTTCAGCCGATAGTTTCCTCCATTTAATGAGATACTCTGAAATGGATCCATTCCTCAGCTGGCGAATTCTTGTGTCAGCGATGGCTTCAAGATCCAATATGATTTTTCCTTCCTCGTCAAGTTCTGGAAATATAGTTTGAACTGGGATCTTGTCACCTATAACCTTCTTTAAAAATGAAACATGGAAAACTGGGTGTACTCGTGAAGATGCAAGCAACTCCAATTTGTATGCCATAGTACTAATCTTTTGCAATACCTTATAAGGGCCATATTACTTTGGTGATAATTTATTATCCTTCTTGGCTTGCTTGAGGGACATCTATTTTTATGGTTGTAGTCTTAAAAACACCCAATCCACTACTTCAAAACTTCTTTCACTACGATGTTGATCTTCTTGTTGTTTCATGCGATTTTGTACCATGGTTAGGTTTTCCTTTAATATTTGGAGAACTTGTTGTTGATGCTCGATGTGATCTTCCATTGCTTGAACCTTAGATTTTTCTTTTAGAGAAGAAGTGATGGAAGGAGAGTGGTATCCATATAGTGCCATAAATGGTGTCATTTTTGTTGAAGTATGAAAGGAAGTGTTATACCACCATTCTGCCAAGGGTAACCATTTGAACCATTGTGTTTGTTTATTAGAGACAAAACAACAAAGGTAGCCTTACAGACATTTGTTCACTATCTCAGTTTGTCTATAAGATTGAGGATGATAGGATGAGCTATGAGACAATTGAGTACCCAAACAAGAAAATAATTATGTCCAAAAATGTCTAGTGAAGATGGGATCTCTGTCACTTACAATAATCTTTAGGCTTTTGTGTAGCTTTTGAACTATCTCCATGAATGCGGTGGAAAATGTACTGGCTTTGAAGGGATGAGAGAGTGCACAAAAGTGTGCGTACGTGGTCAGTCTATCAACAATCACCATGATGACACTCTTTCCTTCATACTTCGGTAACCCTGTGATGAAATCCATGGAAACCTCCTCCCAATGCTGACTTGGGATGGCTAATGGTTGTAAAAGACCTGGGGTCTTAATTGTTTCCACCTTATTTTGTTGGAAAACCAAAAATTATTCCACAAACCTTAGAACATCAGTTTTAAGGCCATCCCAAAAAAATTCCTTCTTGACCCTATGGTAGGTTTTCAAAAATATCGACTGCCCTCCTACCGGAGAGGTGTGCAATTCCAATAGTACCTTTTGTTTGAGTTGGGAGTTCTTACAGAAATATAAGCGATCTTTGTACCATAGTGAATCATTTTTCCATGTAAATGTATCTGATGCACTGG
>SNQJ01S0028628.1:45109-57035 GCA_010110895.2 Picea sitchensis | reverse complement strand
AATAGAAAAAGAGAAAAGCAATAAAACCCCATCAAAATAAAATTAGTTTGAATCATACTGTCTAATAATGATCAAACTTTTTGAATGTGTGTTGATAGGTTAGAGAATAAGTTTGGTCAAGCAGTTTAATCTTGGCCAAAGTAGTCAGGTTAGAGTAATAATTAATACAAGAGTCTAAGATAGATTAATAAGGTTAGATGCCTAGGTTAGGACATAAGTTAAGTGATTGTTGTTTCAAGAAAAATTGAAAGGGGATGTCAAAGTACCGCTTATTTGATTATTTTAGCTTAGGTAAATAAAGTTATGGTGTAAATTCACAAAACGCAAGCTTAGCGCTACCTAACACATATTTTTATCCTAAGTTTTCTAGCGGACAAGACATTTTGTATTGTAGTGACTAATTCTCTCACAGGTATCTATCGACGACAATCACCTCTTGCAATATCAATGGTCCTCAATGCTTTTCGGACCCCCTCAACCTTACTGCCTTTAATGGTGGGGGGGGAGGGGTCCGAAAAGTGGTTTCCCCCACATCGGTCCCACGTAACGTGGCACGTCCTCAGTGTTTCGGACACCCCCTCCCATTTTCGCTTACCACCTAGCCCCCCCTCCGAAATCTTGCCAAACCACCACCTGATACCGCTCATCTCACTCTGGCACCGTAACCCTATTACTACCCGTCATCTTTCCTATCGTATATGCCGGTTACCTAATTAAATTCTTCCACCTAACCATTAACCACCCCGTAACCCCCCGTGTCATAATAGACACCTATTGTACACCATTAAGACCCCGTTTCACCCCCTGTTATGCCATTTTATGAGACAAACACCGTGGACACCGCGTCGAACCAAGATGTCAAGCTAACCACCATGACTGCTCACCATCAATAGCCATTTTCCCTTGGGTAATTACAGTTTCGCCATTATCTTACCGCAAGCTCTGTTAATTATGGCCCCCAAAGATAAATCCGTTGATAAGTCTTAGAACCCAATCCTACCACCTTCTATCGATCTGGACCACATCCCCCTAGCAGATAAATACTACAAAATCACAGAGCCGAGGTGTGAATTTGACTTCTTCGAATTGCACTCATGGCTAAAAGACATATTTCTGGACCAGAGTGATGAAATAGGACTCTGGGAGTCCAATTTACCTCTGTACATGTTCCCTCAAACCCATCATTTCCCCGAATTTGTTGTCAGATGCCAAGCCCACTATTTGTCCAGCCAAAGGGCCATTTTCTCCTCCTCCGATGAAACTCTATTCATAGTCACCTCTGAATCCATTGACCAAATGTTGCAAACCCCAGAAACAATGCAACTGTCCCATTTTCCATTGAAGCCCTAAACGACCTATACCAGAAACTCACTTTCCCCCAAAGAGCAAGGAGTTTTGAGATTTTTCTCCCAGAGGATGCCAAATTTCCCAAAAAGAACCCCCTCTACTCATCTTCCATATTCATTGTCAAATCCAACTAGATCATTTCTATGTTGGTTTACCTGTTAGGTTATTATTTAGATGAATGGGTAGATGAACCTATTCTAGGTTTTTTATCCATATTTTCGACAGAAGAAAGAGTTTCACTTAAATTCAATTTCAGTCAATTTATGGCTGATAACATTCATGATCAACTATTCAGGTTTCCAACTGAAGGAATGTTCAGATATTCCTCAGTTCTGGTCTACATGTTTTTATTTTACCAGTCAGACAGGTTTCCCTATGCACTTCAGAAATTAAACCAGGAAGGAAGCCGACAACCAGTGACATCATGGACTTCATTAGTGAGGAAAAGTTCAACATAATTCATCTTCAAAGACTACATAGATCTGTTCATTCACCCATTTGTTTGTATGCTGAACAACAACATAGAGCCAAGGATCAATGAATAAGTTTAGAGGGTCTTGCACCTTTCCGATCAAGCTAAGACAAGAGATTGGTATTTATACCAAAACTACACAAAGATAAGAGTATATGGGTGTGAGTTTCCTCCTTACAGGTTGCCCAAATACCTCCCAGTGAGGATTTTTGCACTAGAATATATAAGGAAAATGGTGAATTCAAATGACATTCACTTTGTTGCAGCAAAGAAGAAGTCACAACTTAGAATCAAGAGTCAGATTTTCCCTTTCATCTACAACAACAGATCAACAGGAGAAGAAGCAGATAACCTATTGAAACAAATGAGGTTTCATCTGAGTTCTACTTGGGCATATGACCCATTTGGTGTCATCTTTGAACTCAGAATCAAACAAAGGAGCACTCCTTATGTTCTCACATAGAAGCCAGAGGTGGAGAGATACATGAACTAGCTAGAGTGGCATGCGAACACATTGCAAGAACTAGAGGAGCAACATGCCCATGTAACTTCTTCACATACCAACACACCCCAAAAGTAAGTAGAGAAGAGAGCAAGGAAGTAGGTTTCTCCTTCAGTCACAGAGGTATCAGTTGAATATTTCCAGGTTTATAGAAAGAAGGCCAAAACCAGTCATACACCAGACTTTCTTGAGGGATAAATACAGTCCACCATAGTCTTGGTGGGACTACACTCTTGAACCCATTCAGATAGTCATTTTAAAGTTTCTACATCATCACCAACACCTCAAAGAAACTTAGACACCACTCTGATAGCTGAATCAGCTCATGGGAAACTAGAGTCAAATATTTTTGACAAATATAAATAGATCAAGCAAAGGAATGAGCTCCTCAACAACAACACCTATTCTTAGTTTTGGAAGCAGACTTCCACTGCTCAACACAGACTGTTGTCATCTTTTGACACAGAAAGAGGAAGAATGCAAATGGAATTCTTACAAGCACAATTTCCCCATCCTAAAATAGTTGCAAACTATAAGAAGACTTCCTTTGAATTTGATGTGAAGGACGTCCATCCAGTGGACCAGATGGATATGCATAGGTAGACAAGAGAAATGGTATTCTTAACTTTAACAAATACCTCAATGATTGCTTCAAAGTTGCAAGTATCCTTGAACAATATTCAGTCCCAATTAAAGCTGGAGAAGATTTCTTCTTTGACCAAGGACAACAGAATAAAATCACTAGAAGAATTGGTATTGAAGATTGAGTATGACCCAAAAAATGTCAAGCCAACATAGGAGTTGTTAAAAATGAAGAATGTTGATATAGCATCTCTGAGAAAGAAGTTGAAACTTCCAACTACAGAATATTCACAAGCCAAAGAAGTGGCTGAGATTGAACGCCACAAAGAAGAAATGTTAAAGCTAATCATGGAGCAAAATTCTCAAATAAGAGAGATGGAAGCATAAATGGACAAACTTATAAAGGAAAAGCAAAAAAAATTGCAGATGGCCATAATCCCACTGGAGTTAGTCCCTCTTACAGGGATCAGAACAAAAAAATGATCCACCTCAGCAACAATTCCATCAAAAATCCCATTATCCATCCCAGTACAAGTTTCAGATGCATCTAACAAACTTGTAAAATCCATGGAAGATATTTCCATACAAGGGGAAGAGATAAAAAAACTACAAGAAGAGGTAAAGAAATTGTAGGAGCTGAAATCAATGTTCCAAGTCAGTCACCTGGTAGATATGCATAAGTATCGAAGGCTTAGTCAACAGTTACAACAGTTAAGTAATGAGACTGCCATGGAAAATACCTTAGCCCAAGCTAAGGAAAACATTTTGGTAGATATCAACAAATCAATGTCAGAAATCTGGCCATCCATACAGATCATTTTTTAACAGCATGAGTTAGTACAGAAGGCCAGGGGAGAAATTGAAATCATAAAGGAATAATTAGGATAAAGACCCACAGAGGCCACTAAACTTATCAGATTTCTGAACTCCAAAAACAAACAGGAGTTAGAAGAATTAGAAATTGAGGACATGACATAAACCATCCTTGAGATCAAGAAGGTTCTGACCAAGAAAGGGTTAATACTACAGCTGGAGGAAAAAGCTCAAGTGATGGACATAGGTGTGCATAGATTCTTCAGTACATTTGAAGTGCTACATAAGAAATGGTTGCATGGATTGTTAGTATTGAATGACAAATTTATCACTCTCCCTGATTATAAACAAAAAATGAGTACAGTGGCAAATGATAGTTCAAAGTTTGCAGGGATACATGGAAGCATTACTAGAAAAGATTTCCTCCAGACACTACAATTAGACTTGAGTATTCAACATGGGATTAAGCATATTTGCATCTCTAAACCTACCTTTTCCAAGTATACAGAAATGGATGAAATATACAGGAAATTACTCAAGATTTCCATCTGAGGTAGAATGAGGTGGGAATATCTGTGTGCATTACTTGAGTAAAATCAGTTTTGGTGTTCTAGTCAACATGGAGCAACAACTAGCCAGAGTCAAAGACATGAGTCAACAACCACTTCCACCAAATCAGCACCACAGATACGAGAAAATTTGCAAATCCCTACATTTTGTATTTAGAAATCTAGTTAGTTAGATATTCCTCCATAATATCTTGATCATTAATGACACGATCTGTTGTAATTAATTATGTAAATACTTCTCTCTACGAAGTATTCAGGGTTGATTTTTGCATACAAAAGCTATTGTGTAAATTCTCAAAGGATCAACCAGTAATAAAAAAGGCCCATTCACAGGATTCTTGTGTCAGATTGTTGGTGATGTTCCTCCTATCTTTTTAAAAGGTTTTTCTATTCTCTGTAATCATTTTATGTGTTTTCCAATTCTAATCATTGAAATAAAGTCAAAAGAACATAATTTATTTCATTATACTCTGTCTCTGGTTTTTTAATGATCTGCATGTTTTTCATCTGAAACTAAGTAAAGGAATTCTTAATTGCTCTTCTACTTAGTGGACTTACCCCTCTTTTCCTCTTATTCATTTCATTTTATTCAAATAGATCCAACAATATTACTACCCTGCCTTATGGAGAAAACCTTATAAAAAGCTGAAACAGATCCTCATCTTTAAGTACAGACCCCATATCCCAATGAACCATTAAACATTCTTTCAGCCAATTATTTCAAACAAACAAACAAAACTCGAACTGTCATAACTAGCCTAACATTTTAAAACTCAAACAAATCTAAATATTATAGAGAGAGACCTCTCTGAAGCTGGCAGGGATAGATCCCATCTTCCAAAGTGGTTTGGTAGTTACCTATATCTTTTCTTATACAATCTTTGGAAATTACAGAGTGATAACATAGTGGCGGCCATACTGGGGAACTGAACAAATTTTCCAACTTTATGAATTATCTTCCCTGAGTAAGAAAACTTTTATTTCTGGACAATCAAATATCTAAAATATTAAGAGATAAATGTTCAGAGGTTGTAAAAATTTGTAAATAATTAATTAGGTTTTTCAAGTTTAAGTTCTCACTCCAAAAATAATTCACACTAGGTCTCATCCTGATCCAGAACCTGTAAAAGTAGTAGATAATCCTGAAAAATTGATCAGAAAAAGAAGTTTAGCAGAAAGTCAAGGGAGTAGTAGTCCTCCTCCTAGGGAAACCTCTCTTCCATAGAAGTTTGTCACAATCCAAGATATCTAGTTTGATCTCCCATTTGAGCATAACCTATTTAGAACAAAATCTGATAGCTTTGTAGAAGAAACAGTTTTAGATCAAGCTATCCTCCAATCTAAAACACCTGAAAGACACTCTCCTGGATCAGATATTGATCAACAAATCCTTCAAAAATTTGAGAAGTTACAAGATCTAGCATCATAATTTGATCAAGCCTTACATAAAGCCTACATTCAACAGTCTGTTGAGATTTCTTCCCTGACCATCTTTGTATCATCTATCAATCCTCAATCAGTTCATTCTGTATCTTCCAGCCATGTTTCTTCTATATCTTCCACCACTTCTCCAATAACTTTACAAGTTGTGATACAACCTGTCACAAGAGTTCCTTCTGTCCATCCTCCTCCACCAATCATGGTAGCAAGATATGATCCTCTCGTTTTGGCTTATCCCTTACACAATATGCCCAAGAATGATCAAACTAGGATTCCTCCATTTGATGGCACTAGAAACATGACTGCACAACAATATGTTGACAAGATAAATGACTTCTTCGACCTGCAAAAAAAAGATGAGGAAGATGTCGAAATGAGACTCTTTTCCCAAAGATTAAATGGAGAAGTTAGGAAATGGTTCAAAGAATTAATTGTTGCTAGCATGAATGACATGACTACCTTTCACCAATCATTCCTCAATAGATGGGAAGTCAAGAAAAACCCACTTCAACTTTTATCAGAATATGAAAGTATTAAAAGAAACCAAGGGGAAAGTGTACAAGATTATTGCACTAGATTTAACAATATTTATAATGCAATTCCAACAAACATTAAACCTCCTCAAGGTTTAGCTTTGATCAAATTACCTAATGGTTTTGATGCTCATGTCTTTTCAATTGAGAGAAAGAAGCCCAACAACTTTGGAAGAAATGCAAAGAAATGTTGTGAGTGTAGAGGCAAATCTGTTAGCTAAGAGAGATAGACAAAGAACATAGAGGAGAGTAACTATCAAAGAAGAACCATCAACCTCTTCTGTTGATGCTAAAATATACTCCTTAGTCATAACCATGGAAAGGATGATGGAAATATTACACATCAATGATAGAACTCCACCAAGAGAAAATCAAGCTGGTCCCCAAATCAGAAATCCTAATTTTAGGAGAAATCCACCCCAAATTAGACAAAGAGAATAAAGAGAGAAAAGAGGCCCAGATTAGAAGATTAGGCCTCCTTTTCAAGAAAATTATGTTGATGAAGGGGAAGAAACAATTGAGGGACTTGATGATGTTCACATTAACTTAATGGGAATAAATGATAATGATTCTATTTTTCTTACCCAAGAAGAACATGATCTTCTCTTTCTTTCACAAAATGAAGTTGATGAGGAAGAATCAGATCAAGAGGCTTTTGAGAATGCAAATATGGAAGCTCATAGGAAGTATAACCTGAGAAGAAAGAAGTCTAATGATAATCCAACTAAGAAATCTTCAGACGTTAAAAAGATAGTCGACACACCTGCCAAGAAAGTTCCTGACATTCCCCTTAAGAAAAACTCAGAAGCCCAAACCAAAAGAACATATGATTCTGTCTCAAAAATATCTCAAACTGATGTTCCCTCCACCATCCAACCCAAAGATATTTCACAGAAGAATGTTGTTGACAAATCAGACTCCTCTAACCAAAACAAGACTCAAACCTTCTTCAACTTTGAAAGTGAATTGGAAAAACTCAAGATACCCATTCCTTTAACAGAGTTAATGAATAAGAATTCTTACAGATCAAAAGTTATGAAAGCTCTAAACATATAGACATGTACAGATACAATGAATATTGTCGATGATCAACCAAAGTTATTATTTGGGCCTGGATTTGATGGAAAGTATGAAAGTGATGTTTTTACTCCATTTTACATCGGTTTGAACATTCATGACAAAACTTTGCACACTTCCATGTTGGACTCTGGTGCTTCCCACAACCTTATGCCTAAAGATGTTATGGAAAAATTAGGACTTGATATCACTAGACCATACAAGGATTTATATTCTTTTGATTCAACTAAAATGCATAGGTATTATCAAAGATTTGTGTTTTACTTTAGCACAAATCCCAGCTAAGCGCATGGTAATAGACATAGTTGTTGTAGACATACCTCCCAAATATGGCATGTTTCTGTCTCGTTCTTGGGAATCCAAGTTACAAGGTACCCTTCAACTAGACATGTCTTATGCTACCATCCCATTATTTGTTCAACATATGAGATTATATATGGAGACACTGATGAAATACATGGTCAGTAGTCGAGATAAACCACACAATTATCCCTTATATTCTGTTCATTCAGACCTTGATTTTTTTATTTTGTATAATCATGGAGACATGGATAGACAAATTTCCAATATGGAGGATGATGTTTATAACATTGAGGAAAATAAAACAGTTCTGAAAGAAGAAAAAACAACGATGGTACAATGTGATAAACAAGAGGAACCTCTGTGGAGTTTATACTTTGATGGTTTTGTTAGTAAGGAAGGATCAGGAGCTGGTGTGTAGGATTCTAATACAAAAACAAATCATTCAGAAGGTCATTCCTACAAGTTAAATTTTTAGTGTACCAACAATATAGCTGAATATGAAGCCTTAATGCTAGGTTTGCAACTTTTAAAGAAGCTTGGTGCTAAGAGAATTGCAATTAGGGATGATTTTGAATTGATAATAAAACAAATCAAAGGTGAATAATTTGCTAAACACCCAAGATTAAGAGCCTACAAGAATCTTGTCTTAGATTTTCTGTAGTGCTTTACTGAATGTGATTTGCTAGCCATTCCCAGAGACAAAAAAATTCTTGTTGATGGTCTGGCTACTTCAGTAGCTACTTGTATGATACCATTTCATCCTAATCACCAGTACAAAGTTGAACTGAAGTGCAGACCTGTTGTCCCAGACAATATTAGGTATTGGCAAGTGTTTGGAAATGATGAGTAAATTGAAAATTTCTTGCAATCAAAGAATGAATTTGAATGTGCCAACATAGATGTTGATAATGATGATGAAAAAGAAAATGTAAATAAGATAGGTTTAGAAGAAATAAATAAAAAAGAGGAAGATTTGGAAATTATGCAGTTGAAAGATAATATTCTTCCTAGAGGATTAGTCCCTTTGGAAGAGTTGCTTGATTTTGATGATGTTGCAAAAAAACCTAAAATTGAACCTACTGGAAAAGAAGTTGAAGACTGCAACATAGGAATTGAAAAAGAACCAAAGATGATTAAACTGTCAAAATCTTTACCTCCTGCTCAGAAACAAAATAACATAGAATTGTTTAAAGAATTTATAGATGTGTTTGCATGGAGCTATGAATATCTGAAATCTTATGACACTAACATTATAAAGCATAAAATTCCCATAAAAGAGTACCAAAATCCTTTTAAACAAAAACTTAGGAGGATTAACCCAAAATTGATGCCTCTGATTGAAAAAGAAATAAAAAAGATGTATGATGCTAAAATCATTGTCCCATTAAGATTCTCTAAATGGGTTTCCAATTTAGTTCCAACTAGGAAGAAGAGTGGAGAAATCGGACTGTGTATTGATTTCAGAAACCTTAATAAAGTCTCTCTCAAAGACAACTACCCCTTTCCCAAAATGGACCATATTTTGCATTAGGTAGTTGGGTCCAGTAGAATTTCTCTGTTAGATAGTTTTTCTGGTTACAACCAAGTTTTAGTCCACCCTGATGATCAAGAAAAAACAACATTTACTACACCTTGGGGCACTTTCATGTATGTGAAAATGACTTTTGATTTAATGAATGTTGGGGCCACATTTTAGAGAGAAATGGATATTTATTTTGTGGATGAACTTGGAAGATTCATTGTTATATATCTGGACGATGTCACTGTTTTTGCAAAAACAGATGAAGAACACTTGCTCCACCTGAGAAGGGTTTTTGAAAAATGTAAGAGATTTGGAATTTCTCTTAATCCAAAGAAAAAATTGTTTGGTCTAAAAGAGGGTAAATTGCTAGGACATATTATATCAAAGGATGGAATTAAAATTGATCCCAATAGAATTGAATCCATTCAAAAAATAGATCATCCCAAAAACATAAAATAATTATAGTCTTTCATTGGCAAAATAAACTTTCTAAGAATATTTATCCCTAACTTGGCATAACTTCTAAGGAATATAACAAATATGTTGAAAAAAGACACAAAAATAAAGTGGACCATAGAAGCAAAACATTCATTTGATCAGGTGAAACAATCTCTAACACAAGCTCATTTTCTTATTAGCCTTGATTACACCAACGATTTCCTCATATTCTCTTTTTCCTTTGAGCATACCATTGCAGTAGTTCTTTTGTAGAGGAACAATGAAGGCCATGAACAACCTATTGCATTATTCAACAAATCCTTGAGAGATGTTGCACTCAATTACAACATCATGTAAAAGCAAGCTTCTGCTTTGGCAAAAGAAATTAAAGATTTCAGAGTATATATTATCCATTCACATATAATTGCTTATGTCCCAAATTCTGTGGTGAAAGATAGTCTGACCCAAGACAGTCCGGATGGCAGAAGGGGTAAATGGATTTTTTTTATCCTTGAATATGATATTGAGATAAAACCGACTAAGCTCATTAAGGGTCAAGGATTAGATAAATTAATGGTTGAGTCCAATTCTCATGCTTTGGATATTAATTTTCTAGCTACAGTGGATGAACAAGAAGAGTAGGCGACTCTACAAGTTAATGAGTCTTTCTCAACCTCTCCCTAGTATGCATACTTGATTTTTGTTTTACATCATTTACAAGCTCCTCCTAGTTTAACCAAAACTAAAGCTAGATTTATTAAACTCAAAGCTATGAAGTATTGTATTTTAAATGGAAATTTGTATTGGAAATATGTTGGAGGGATTCTACTAAATTGTTTGTTGAAATATGAGGCAGATGAAGCTTTGTAGGAATTCCATGAAGGATATTGTGGTGGAAATTTGAACTGGAAGACCACTGCCAATAAAACTCTAAGAGTTGGTTTTTACTGGCCCACCTTATTTGCAGATGTCCACAAGAAAGTGACCTCATGTCATAGCTGTCAAATCTTTTAAGGCAAGAGGAAACTTCTACCTTTACCCTTGAAACCAATATCAGTAGAAACTCCCTTTCAACAATGGGGTTTGGATTTCATTGGAGAAATCCATCCACCATCATTAGGTCAGCACAAATGGATTCTCACAGCCACTGACTACTTTACCAAGTGGATTGAAGTTGTACCTATAAGGAAATCCACTGATGTTGTGATCATTAAGTTTTTGGAAACTAACATTGTTTCAAGATTTGGATCTCGGAAAAATCATCACTGATAATGCAGCATCATTCAAATCAAAGAAGATGGTGGAGTTTTGCAGAAAATATCAGATCACCTTAGGACACTCTAATACCTATTACCTTAAGGAGAATGGATTATTAGAGTCTTCAAACAAGAGTTTGGTCAACATCATCAAAAATTTATTGCAGGATAACAAAAATTCATGGCACAACAAGTTGGTAAATGCATTATGGGAAGACAAAATTACTACAAAGAGATTAATTGGAATGTCCCCATACCAGTTGGTTTATGGAATGGATGTTGTTTTTCCCACTTCTTTAGGTGTCCCTGTCATGAAATTACTGCAGGAAGTACAGGTAGAACCAAGTGACATCCAGAGGAGAATTAATCATACCATAGATCTGCAACAGTCCAGAGAAGAGGTCTACAACCAAAATCAAGTGATCCAGGAAAATATTAAGAAGATATATGATAGAAGGACCAAGGTCGATGAATTCCAGATAGGAGACGAAGTGCTGAAATGGGACTCAAGGAATGAAGAAAAGCGAAAGCATGGAAAATTTGAGAATTTATGGAAAGGTCCATACATAATCCAGGATTACAAAGGAAGCAATGCATTTTTTTATCAAAGACATGGATGGAGCAGATCTTTCAGGAGGACCTGTCAATGGCAGAATGCTCAAGCAATATTTTTGATTGGAGTAAAAGTATTCCTCACCTAGTTCATTGTAAATACCATTTTACTTTTTTTGTCATGAGTGGGTGACTTTTATCAGAGGTTGAAGCTTGAAGAGAAGGCCCTAAGCCCCTGATTAGTTTTCACTAGATTTACATCTACAATAAAACAAATCAGATGCAGAAAGTACTGAAGAAGATTATTCAAGGCAACCGATAGATGGTTCTTGGCACCTCACAAGGAGAACACCATCCCTAAGTGGAGCCACTGTTATAACCCTATATTTCATAGGATCACCCGGTGATTAAAATTTCTTCCTCCAGTCATTTTACATTGTAAATAATATTTCATTCTACAAATGATTTCCAAAAAGAAAAGAAAAAGATAAAAATAGGAAAATGAAAAGAGGGTATAAAA
>SNQJ01S0028628.1:0-45078 GCA_010110895.2 Picea sitchensis | reverse complement strand
AGAAAGAAAATAAAAGAAAAGAAAAGAAAAAAAAAAGAGAAAAAGAGAAAAGCAATAAAACTCCATCAAAATAAAATTAGTTTGAATCGTAATGTCTAATCATGATCAAACTTTTTGAATTTGTGTTGATAGGTTAGAGAATAAGTTTGGTCAAACTGTTTAATATTGGCCAAAGTAGTTAGGTTAGAGTAATAATTAATCCAAGAGTCTAAGTTGGATCAATAAGGTTAGATGCCTAGGTTAGGAGATAGGTTAAGTGATTGTTGTTTCAAGAGAAATTGAAAGGGGATGTCAAAGTACCCCTTATTTGATTAAATTTGATTATTTTAGCTTAGGTAAATAAAGTTGTAGTGTAAAGTGGAAAAAAGCAAGCTTAGCGCTACATAGCGCATATTTTTATCCTAAGTTTGCTAGCGGACAAGGAATTTTGGCTTATAGTGACTAATTCCCGCACACATGTATCTATTGGCGGCAAACACCTCTTGCAATATCGACGGTCCTCAATGCTTTTCAGACCCCCCGAGCATTATGCCTTTAACGGTGGGGGGGGGGGGTCTGAAAAGTGGTTTCCTCTGCTTCGGTCCCACCTAACGTGGCACATCCTCAACATTTCGTAAACCCCCCTCCTATTTTCTCTTACCACCTACCCCCCCCTCCAAAATCCTTCCAAACCACCACCTAATACCTCTCATATAACTCCGCCATCGTAACCCTATTACTACCCACCATCTGTCCTATCGTATATACCCATTACCCAATTAAATTATTTCACTTGATCGTTAACCACCCCATAACCCCCCGCGCCATAACAGACACCTATTGTACACCATTAAGACCCTGTTTCACCCCCTGTTATGCCATTTTCTGATACAGACACCATGGACACCGTGCCGAACCAAGCTGTCAAAAAAACCGCCATGACTACTCACCGTCAACAGGCCTTTTCCCTCGGGTAAGTACAGTTCCGCCATTATATTACCGCAAGCTATGTTAATTATGGCCCCCAAATATAAATCCATTGATACGTCTGTGAAACCAATCCTACTACCTCCTATCAACCTGGACCACATCCCCCTAGCGGATAAAGACTAGAAAATCACAGAGCCGAGGTGCAAATTCAACTTCTTCGAATTGCACTCATGGCTAAAAGACATATTTCTGGACCAAAGTGATGAAGTTGGACTCTGGGATTCCAATTTATCTCTGTACATGTTCACTCAAACCCATCATTTCCATGAATTTGTTGTCAGATGCCAAGTCTGCTATTTGCCCAACCAAAGGGCCATTGTCTACTCCTCCAGTGAAACTATGTTCATAGTCACCTCTGAATCCATTGAACAGATGTTGCAAATCCCCAGAAACGATGCAGTTGTCTTGTTTTCCATTGAATCACTAAACAAGCCCATATTTTTGAGATTTTTCTCCCAGAAGACGCCCAATTCCCCCAAAATAACCCCCCCTACTCATCTTCCATATTCATTGTCAAAGCCAACCAAATCATTTCTATGCTATCTTACTTGTTAGGTTATTATTCAGATGAATGGGTAGATGAATCTATTCTAGGTTTTTTATCCATATTTTCCACAGAAGAAAGAGTTTCACATTCAGGTTTCCAACTGAAGGAATGTTCAGATATTCCTCAGTTCTAGTCTACATGTTTTTATTTTACTAGTGAGACAGGTTTCCCTGTGCACTTAAAAAATTAAAATAGGAAGGAATCCCACAACCAATGACATCATGGAATTAATTAGTGAGGAAAAGTTCAACAGAATTAAGCTTCAAAGACTACATAGATTTGTTCATTCACCCAGTTGTTTGTATGTTGAACAACAACACAGAGCCAATGATCAATGAAGAAGTTCATAGGGTCTTGCACCTTTCTGCTCAAACTAAGACATGAGATTGGTATTTATACCAAAACCACACAGAGATAAGAGTATATGGACATGATCTGCCTCCTTACAGGTTTCCCAAATACCTCCCAGTGAGGATTTTTTCAGTAGAATATATAATGCAAATGGTGAATTCAGATGACATTCCCTTTGTTTTAACAAAGAAGAAGTCACAACTCAGAATCAAGACTCATATTGGCCCTTTCATATGCAACAAAAGATCAGCAAGAGAAGAAGAAGATAACCTCTTGAAACAAATGAGGTTTCCTATGAGTTCCACTTGGGCATATGACCCATTTGGTGTCATGTCTGAACTCAGAATCAACCAAAGGAGCACTTCTTATGCTCACACACAAAATCCAGAGGTGGAGAGATACATGAACTAGATAGAGTGGTAGGAGAACACATTGCAAGAACCAGAGGACCAACATGCCCCTGTAACTGCTTCACATACCAACACACCCCAAAAGCACACAGAGAAGAGAGAAAGGAAGGAGGTTTCCCCTTCAGTCATAGAGGTATCAGTTGAAGATTTCCAATGTTACAAAAATAGGGCCAAACCATTCATACACCAAAATTTCTCACGGAGGGAGAAATATAGTCCACCATAGTCTTGGAGGGACCACACTCTTCAACCCATTCAGACAGTCTGTTTATAGTTTCTACATCATCACCAACACCTCAAAGAAACTTATACACCACTTTGACAGTTGAATCAGCTCATGGGAAACCATAGTCAAATATTTTTGACAAATATAAACCAATCAAGAAAATGAATGAGCTCCTCAACAACAACACCTATGCTCAGTTATTGAAGCATACCTCCACTACTCAACACAGACTGCTATCAGCTTTTGACACAGAAAGAGGAAGAATGCAAATGGAATTCTTACAAGAACAAGTTCCCCATCCTAAAAAATCTATAGACTATAAGAAGACTTCCTTTGAATTTGATGTGAAGGACGTCCATCAAGTGGACCAGATGGATATGCATAGCTAGATAGAAGAAATGATATTATCAACTTTGAAAAATACCTCAATGACTGCTTCAAAGTTGCAGGTATCCATGAACAATATTCAGTCCCAATTAAAGATGGAGAAGAGATCTTCTCTGGCTAAGGACAACATAATAAAAGCACTAGAAGAATTGGTATTAAAGATTGGGTATGACCCAACAAATGTCAAGGCAACATAGGAGTTGTTAAAAAAGAAGAATTTTGATATAGCATCTCTGAGAAAGCAGTTGAAACTTCCAGCTACAAAATATTCACAAGCCAAAGAAGTGGATGAGACTAAAGGCCACAAAGAAGAAATGTTATAGCTAATCATGGAACAAAATGCTCAAATAAGAGAGATGGAAGAATAAATGGACAAACTTATAAAGGAAAAGGAACAAAATGTGCAGATGGACATAATCCCACTGGAAGAAGTGCCTCTTACAAGGATCAGAACAATAGAAGGATCTACCTCAACAACAATTCCATCAACAATCCCATCAACTATCCCAGTACAAGTTGCAGATTGATCTGACAAACTTGTAAAATCCATGGAAGATATGTCCATACAAAGGGAAGAGATCATAAAACTACAGGAAGAGGTAAAGAAATTGCAGGAGATGAAATCATTGTTCCAGGCCAGTCACCAGGAAGAGATGTGTAAGTCTCAAAGGCTTAGTCAACACTTACAACAATTAATTAAAGAGACTGCCATGGCAAATACCTTAGCCCAAGCTAAGGAAAACATTTGGGTAGATATCAAAAAATCAATTTCAAAAATCTGGCCATCCATACAGATCATTTTTTAATAACATGAGTTAGTACAGAAGGCCAAGGGAGAAATTGAAATCATAAAGGAAGAATTAGGAGAAAGACCTACAGAGGCCACTGAACTTATCATATTTCTGAACTCCAAAAACAAACAGGATTTAGAAGAATTAGAGATTGAGGATAGGACATAAACCATCCTTGATATCAAGAAGGTTCTGACCAAGAAAGGGTTAATGCTACAGCTGGAGGAAAAATCTCAAGTGATGGGTATAAGTGTGAAAAGATTCTTCAGTAATTTTGAAGTCCTACATAAGAAAGGGTTGTCTGGATTGTTAGTACCGAATGACAAATTGATCACTCTGCCTGATTATAAACAAAAAATGAGTATAGTGGCAAAGGACAGTTCAAATTTTGCAAGGATACAAGGAATAATTACTGGCAAAGCTTTCCTCCAGACACTACAGTTAGACTTGAGTATTCAACATGAGATTAAGCATATTTTCATCACTAAACCTACCTTTTCCAAGTATACATAAATGGATGAAATATACAGGAAATTACTCAAGATTTCCATCCCAGGTAGAAAGAGGTGGGAAGATCTGTGCACATTACTTGAGTAAAATCATTTTTGGTGTTCTAGTCAACATGGAGCAACAACTAGCCAGAGTCAAAGGCATGAGTCAACAACCACTTCTACCAAATCAGCACCATAGATCCAATAAAATTTGCAAATCCCTACATTTTATATTTAGAAATCTAGTTAGTTAGATATTCCTCCATAATATCCTGATCATTAATGACAGGATCTGTTGTAAATAATTGTATAAATACTTATATCTACGAAGTATTGAGGGTTTATTTTTGCATCCAGAAGTTATTGTGTAAATTCTCAAAGGATCGACCAGTAATAAAAAAGGCTTATTCAAAGGATTCTTGTGTCAGATTGTTGCTGATGTGCCTCCTATATTTGTCAAAGGTTTTTCTATTCTCTGTAATCATTTTTTGTGTTTTCCAATTCTAATCATTAAAAGAAATTCAAAAGAACAAAATTTATTTCATTATACTCTGTCTTAGTTTTTTTAATGATCTGCATGTTTTTCATCTGAAACTAAGTAAAGGAATTCTTAATTGCTCTTCTACTTAGTGGACTTTCCCCTCTTTTCCTCTTATTCATTTCATTTGATTCAAATATATCGAACACTCTAACTACCCTTCCCTACGGAGAAAACCTTATAAAAAGTTGAAACGGATCCTCATCTTTAAGTACATATCCCATAGCCCAATGGAACATTAAGCATTCTTTCATCCAATTATTTCAAACAAACAAACAAAACACGAACTGTCATAACTAGCCTAACATTTTAAAACTCAAACAAATCTAAATATTATGGAGAGAGCCTGTAATATCCCAAGGTTGAGCCCCAGTTGTAATTATGAATTGTAACATGTTTTGTAGGCTAGTGAGCCAAGTATTTATAAGCTAGAGGCTTATGTGTTTATTAGGCCAGAGAGCCTAGATGTTAAAGGCCAAGAGCCTGTTTTGTACATGTAAACATTCATATTATTAATATAACAACATCGTTGTGTGTAGACCAGCCATGAAGAAAGAGTATGGGGGAGTAAGCTCCACTAGGCTGGGTAAGGGAAGGTGGATGAGAGGCTAGGGAAAAGGGGCTAATATTAAGGGCTTAATCCAAGGGAATATTATAATGTATTTCCTTAAAGTACAAAAGTTTGGGAAATAAACCTAGTTATCCTAAGGTCCTTTGGGGGAGGAACAAACTTCAAGTGGAGAGGGATGAGCTCCCAAGAGATCCAGGTGTCAACCTGGGCACATACATATTTATGTGAGAATTTCCACCGTTGTGGGGGGTTCGCTTGGGGCATTCGGGTATTGACGAGTTCTCTCACGATGATCACTTCCATCATTCTGACCAGGATAACCATTCATTTCCCCGATTCACTCATGCACTGAGAAAGCACGTTGTAAGTTGGTCTGCCATTGTTGAACCATAACCATCTTGAACCTCTGCTCAAGAAAAAATGATATCTTACGAAACTGGTACGTTGCGGGTTGTGTGTGTTTCACCATGCCCCACGTTTAGTTTTGTTGTTTCCATCATCATGCCCGGGTGTTGAGGAGCAAGAGTGAAGAAGCAGGTTGTCAGGCCTATGATTAACTCTCCCGGGTGAGAGTGTGTGGATAGAAGAAGCAGGTTGTCAGGCATGTGAGAAACTCTCTCCAGGTGAGAGTGTGTGTTGAGGAAGTGAGTTCCCCTGGAGGGAGTCCAGTAGCAGCTAGATATCTCTGATAATTCTTTCTAGCCTATTGTTGAAGCCCTGAAAGGGAGGTAGAGTAGGCGATGGACTATGTGATAGTGAAGGTGTATAGTCCTGGGGTGGGACAGACATGTGGGGAATGAGAGTCTGTGAGCGGTGGGCATAAGTGGCTCTTTGGAGGAAATCCTTCCTATTGTACTGTGCAACTTCCTATTGTCCCTGCCTAGCCTAGGAATCCCTTTCTCGGTGGAGTTTAGTCCTAGTTTGGGGGTGACCCACTGCTGAGAGTGATGAGAAGCGTGGTCTAAGGATGGGAGGTTCGTGGAAGGTCTACACGTAGTTGGTGTACTTCAATTAAGAGATAAGTATATTTTATGTGCTTGGTGTTTAAATTATGTATTTAAGTGCATGCATGTGATTATTGTAATAATATCATGTTGCATGTATGTTTCCATGCTATATATTTTTACTTTTGTCAAGTTTATATGTGATTATTTCTGCAAAAGAGCTATGTTTGAGATAGCATGCCCTGACCCATTGGTGGTTCAGCCAGGGACGTTACAAAATGGTATCAAAGTAAGAGATGTTTACTCAATGATGTTTCCCGGTCGGTTGGTGGCCGGGGATGTTACAAATTGGTATCAGAGCAAGAGATGTTTACTCAATTACGTTTCCCTGCTGATTGGTGGTTGGGGACGTTACAAATTGGTATCATAGCAAGAGATGTTTACTCAGTGACATTGCTTGGCCAGTTGGTTGTTGGGTACATTAAAAATTGGTATCAGAGAAAGAGATGTTTACTCAGTGACGGTTCCCAGTCGGTTGGTGGTCGATGATGTTACAAATTGGTATCAGACCCATGGTTCCAACACTAAGCCTGGATGGGTCGTGTAGGTGGCTAATGAAGAAAAGTTTTCAGAGTAAATTGTTGTTAAGAGGGACAAAATTCAAAGTTCAGAGCATTCCTGAGTGCTAGGAAGGCACCGTGTGAACACTTGGACTGTGTTTAGAATCCCTGGAAGTATAGCGGTTCAAGAAAACCTACAGAGGAAGGATACCCCCGCAACTTTGGTATTGGGCAACAAAGTTTATAATTTGGACCGTAGGATCTGTTCGGGAGAAGGAGGACCCTTCACAACCATTAGATCTAGAAAAAGGTGCATGAGAGTTAACCTCCAAGTCCTTTGGACTTCATGACTTCGGGGAAGTTTATGTGTTATAAGAGAAAAAGGGGTTGAAGTGCGAAGTTCTGAAGTCCCGAAGAGGATCTACACTGTAGATCCGGGGAGAAGTGTTTACCATTGGATTTGACCAAGGGTAGTTCAGAACCATTTGATCAATCTAAGATAAAAAGGTAAAGTGCAGTGGTGAAAAACAGATCTTAGCTGTCATATCTGCGCACGGGTGGTTGTGAGCCATAGTCCCAAAGTCCGGAGTTAATCCAGACCATTCATCAAAAGAGACACATGTTCGTAGATTTGATAGTTCAAGAATTCAATGTTCGAGAGTAATAAGGTGTAATAGAGTGAAAACTCTCAAAGTCCCAAAGTCTAGAGTTCATTCAGACCGTTCACAAAAGGAGACGTGTGTTAGAAGATCAGCTTATTCGGGAGTTCGATGTTCGGGAGAATTGGAGTGTGCTAGTGTGGAATCTCCCGAAGCCCAAAGTCCTGAAGACAAAGAACAGAAGTGGCGTGGCATGATGATGTCACCTGTGGTGATGTGGACCTTTCCTATAAATGCCACGTGCCACCACCTTAATTGTTGACAGTTGTACTATGTGGACCCCAGAAGGTAAGAAAGTTCAGGAGTTCGACGTTCAAGGGAATTGGAGTGTGCAAGTGTAAAATATTTGGAAGCCCGAAGTCCCAAAGTGATGTGGCCTGCTGAAGTCACCAGGGATGACATGGAAGCATGGAATGTGTGCCATGTGTTAGTGAGTTAAGAACATTTGTTGGATAGAAATGCTAGTAGAACGTGACATGTGTCACCTATCATATTGGGCCACGTGTCCACTTCTAGTATTTTTCCACGTGACACTCCTCTCGAACATGGGTAGTGGGGCCCCTGATGAATACATAAAGTAGTTAAAACCTCGGCGAAGAATTTAACTAGACCAAGCCCATGATAACTTGACCACAATAGACGTGTGGTGCCAGTTCATGAAGTCCATAGGATTGGTACTCCGTAGGAAAGGTGTTATAGTTAGCATTGAGTAGAGAACTCCTGAAGGCCCGGAGGCTGGAGTTAATCTGAAATGCTAGTTCTAGGGGACGCGTGGTGTCAGATCCCAAGGTCCAGAGACTTGGCACTTTGGAGGAATTGTGTTCAAGTGTAAGGACTCCCAAAAGGCCCGAAGGCCGCAGTATACCTCGACTGTTGATCACAGAGGACACGTGGTAGCAGATGCGGTAGTCCAGAGACTTGTCACTCCGACAAAAATGGTTCATGATTGAGTGGGAGGAAGAAATCCTCGAAGTCTCATAGCGCCGAAGTGACGTGATGTGATGACACCACTAGGGGTGACCTTGAAGTATTCAGAGATTCGCAGTTTGGGAGTTTTGGGGTGTGCAGATGTGAAATCCTATTAAGTCCTGGAACCCTGAAGTAAATATAAATTGTTGGATGCTGGGAAGCCATGGATCGTTGATCCACACCACTTCACGAGTTCACCAATTCGACACTTCGAGAGATTTGTTGTGATGTTCTTTGTAAACCGCCGAAGCCTAGATTCCCAAAGCTCCTATCCACCGTAGGTCTGAACAAGGATTGTGGACCGTAGATCCACCGTCCTTTGTGAGTTCACCAGTTCAATGTTCAGTGATGTTTGTGATGTGTGAAAAGGGGAAACCCCCGAAGCTCCAGAGCCTCAAAGTTTCAAGACTCTGGATAAGTGCCCAACTATTAGCACTTGGTCACAGTCGTGGTCACATGCGAATCAAGGGATGCAGAAAAGGGGCTAGCGACCAAAAAAATGTTGCAGAACAGAGCAGGGCTTAGAGATAGAATCCTGAGGGATTGTTGATCAATCCAGACCTGTAGAAAATGGACTCTGATATTCTTTCTATTGAATCAGATTGTTTAAGTTATTCTGGAAAACTATTAAGTCTAATAACCTGACAAATTTCGGTTGACTGCACATTTTGTAGAGTTAACAATTGTGAGAACCGAACCGAATTGTCCCATAGTGCAGAGAAATGGAGGAGGCACATGATGCTTACAGTTTGTAGAATGAAGTTAGAGGAATGGATGTCCATTTGGGAGTTGAAGGAACAAACTCCAATGGGCATGGAGAAGAAATAGATAAAGACGTGAGCATGATGAAAATCATTAAAAATTTGCAAAAAGATGTCCAAATTCACCAAGAAGATAAGGGAAGGCTTAAGAGAGTCAAGCAACAACAGGAAGACTTCAATATGAAGTTAATGCAAAGCCTGGAAATAATTGAAAATAAGTTGGATAAGGGAAGTGGATCCATCAAATCAGAAAGCCACGGGTTCCCTAATGAGGAAAGAAGAGAAAGAAGTGGTAACAGACATCACCAACACTCCCAAAGACACTTCAAAAGTAGGCCACACAACAGTTCAAGTCCATCTCCTACCGGAAAGCATAGGAGATCTGAAGTAGATGAACTAAAGGGTGAAATGAATAATATCAAACCTCCTACTTTTGATGGAGGGTTCCAGAAGGATGAAGATGTTGAGACATGGATACTTGGCATGATGAAACATTTTCAATTGCATAATTATTCCTCTCATGCAAGAGGAAGAATTGCAATCTATCAACTGAAAGAAAAGGCATCCATGTGGCGGGATCAGTTGTTGCAAGTGCAACACATCAGAGAGAAAAATGTTACATGGAAGGAATTCAAGAGACATTTTGAAAAGAAATACTTAACCAAGAGATACTATGACAAAAATATGAAAGAGTTCTTTGAACTTAAATTTGGAAGCATGACTATATATGAATATGAAAAGATAGTTCTAGATATGTTTAAGTATGTCTCTTTCATTAAAGATGAGATAGTTAAGATCCAGAGATATTTGAGTGGGCTTCCATCTTTCATCAATGATAAAATCCAGTATGATGACCCTAAAACTTTGGAAGAAACTATAAGGAGGGAAAAGTGTTTATATGATCAGCATAAAGGAAATCCTACTTTCCAAAAATCTTGGGAAGACAAGAGGAAGTTTAAGAGGGAGCAGAGGCAGAAGGGGAACAAGCCACCATTTTTCAGAAATATTCCTCAAGGACAACTAGTTTTGAGAGAGCCCAGGATGGCTGAAGTAGGTGGGAAAAGGCCAAGGAAAACACCTATGCAATGTTGGGGTTGTAAAGGAGATCAAAAGTATAGATATTTCCCTCACAAAAAGGACAAGGTGAGATATGTTCACAATGTTTAGCAAGCAGAAACAATGGAGGACATGGGCAGAAGAGTACAAAGGATCTATGCCGCCCTGGACAACAAGCAAGTTGAGTTTCAATCACACATGATTGAAGTCGAAGGTATGATCAATAACCATGCCTTTACTATTTTAATTGATTCAGGGGCTATTCATAGCTATATATATCCTAAGGTAGTGGAAATATTTCAATTACAAAGAAGCAAGCATGGGAAATCTTGGTTGGTGCAACTGGCTACAAGAGCCAAGAGAAAGGTTGTTGAGTTGGTTAAATCATGTCTAGTGGGCATGAATGGACCGAGTACCAAGGCAGATTTGAATGTCTTTCCTTTGGGATCATATGACTGCCTAATTGGTATGGAATATTTGGACCAACACCATGCCATATTAGACTGTCATAACAAGGAATTCACTTGCCTGGATGAGGAAGGAAATCAAAGAGCAATCCAAGGAATTCCCAGGGCAGTAACATTCCGAGAAATCTCAGCAATGCAGCTGAAGAAGTGTTACAAGAAAGGCTGCCACATATTTGCAGCCCATATGGAGGAAGCACCTAAGTGTAAGGTGCCAAAATTGGAGGATTGCTCAGTCCTGAAATATTTTGAAGATGTGTTCAAGGAGATACCAGGGATACCGCCAAAGAGAGATATTTATTTCTCTATAAATTTGATGCCTGGGGCATCTCTAGTATCAAAGAGTCCCCACCGGATGAGCACACAAGAACTGAAAGAAATGAAAATGCAGCTTGAATAACTTTTAAAGAACGGGTACATACACCCAAGTTTGTCACCTTGGGGTGCCCCAGTGTTATTTGTAAAGAAGAAAGATGGGACCTTGAGATTGTGCATTGACTTTAGGCAGTTAAATAAAGTAACTATAAAGAACAAGTACCCTCTTCCAAGGATTGATGATCTCTTCTATCAGTTGAAGTATGCAATGATATTTTCAAAGATAGATCCCAGGTCACGATACCATCAGGTAAGGATTAAAGATGAAGACATCGGCAAGACTCCTTCAGTACAAAGTATGGTCATTATGAGTTCATTGTGGTTCCATTTGGGTTATCAAATGCACCAGCTATTTTCATGTGCCTAATGAATGGTGTTTTCTGAGAATATTTAGACAAGTTTGTCATTGTATTTTTGGATGAAATCCTTGTATATTCCAAGACAGAAGAAGAGCACGAGCAACACTTGAGGATGGTGTTACAGGTGCTAAGAGAGCACCAATTGTTTGCTAAATTGAGCAAGTTCTCATTTCACCAAAGTCAAATTCACTATTTGGGACATATAATATCCAAGGAGGGAATAGAAGTAGACCCTGAAAAGATTGAAGCCGTTAAAGGGTGGGCAACACCTAAGACTATGACAGAAGTTAGATTCTTCATGGGTCTAGTTGGATACTATAGGAGATTCATTGCAGGGTTTTCGAGGATTTCTCACCCAATCACTTCCTTGCAAAGAAAAGGAGTAAAATTTCAATGGACAGAAAAATGTGAAAAGAGCTTCCAACAATTGAAGCAATTGTTAACCAGTGCTCTAATTCTGAATATTATAGATCCGAATGAAGAGTTTGTGGTTTGCACAGATGCATGCAAAGAAGGACTGGGTGGAGTCCTTAGTCAGAATGGGTTTGTGATATGTTTTGAATCTAGGAAATTGAAAGATCATGAAAGTATCTACGCCACTCACAATTTGGAGTTGGTAGCCATAGTACACGCCTTAAATAAATGGATATACTACCTCATGGGAAAGAGGTTTGAGCTGAGAACATACCATAATGGTCTGAAATATTTGTTTGATCAACCTACTTTAAATTCTAGGAAAAGCAGATGGTTGGGATTCCTCTGTGAATATGACTTTGATATCAAGCACATCAAAGGAAAGGAGAACAAAGTGACTGATGCACTCAGCAGGAGAGTGCATGAACTACATGGTACAACCATCAACATGTATCGAACTGATCTTAAAGACATAATTTTGGAAGCTGTAAAAGTAGATTTGCAATACATGGAAATGGTAACAAAGTTACAACAAGGTAAGATGCTACAAAAAATTGAAGATTATAGATTGGAATAATCCTATACATGAACATAATTTATGTACCCAGTTCTGACGAATTGAGGATTATGATCTTGAAAGAGATGCATAATGTTCCTTATGATGGGCACCCTGGATATCAGAAAACAATGGCAGCAATCAAGAGCCATTATTATTGGACAGGCATGAAGAAATAAATTGCAGAGTACATCGCCAGATGTATGGAGTGTCAAAGGGTCAAAGTTGAGGATGGACACCCAACTGGGTTGCTACATCCATTGCCCATTCCTTAGTGGAAGTGGGAAGTGGTGACAATGGATTTCATCACAGGTTTACCCAGAACAAACAAGCAACATGATTCCATCATCGTGGTGGTGGATAAGCTTACGAAGGTTGCCCATTTTATTCCATTGAAAGCTACTCACAAGGCAACTGATGTTGCTGATATTTGTATGAGGGAAGTAGCATGATTGCATGGTATTCCCAAGACAATTGTGTCTAATAGAGACCCAAAATTTACTTTGAAGTTTTGGAGAGGATTATTCAAGGGGTTCGGAACGAACCTGAACTTCAACACAACTTATTATCCTGAGTCTGATGGACAAACAAAAGGAGTAAATCAAGTGATAGAAGATATGTTAAGAATGTATGTGATGGAAAAACCGTCCAAATGGGAAGACTACCTACACTTGGTAGAGTTTGCTTACAACAAAGGGTTCCAAGAATCACTAAAGATGAGCCCATTTGAGGCACTTTATGGCAGAAAGTGCAACACACCAATAAGTTGGGACACCCCAACTAATAGAGAAATAGTTGGACCAGAGTTGCTCAGGGAAATGGAAGAGAAATTGTTAAAAATAAAGAAGAATTTGAAGGTTGCCCACGACAGGCAGAAAATCTATTCTGACAAAGGCAAAACCCACGGGGAGTTTAAAGTGGGTGACCATGTTTTCTTGAAGGTGAAAGCCAACATAAGTCCCCTAAAGCTGGGAAACTATTCCAAGTTGGCAGCCATATATTATGGACCATTTGAAATTCTAGAAAGGATTGGACCAGTAGCTTGTATGCTTGCATTGCCTACATGCATGAAAATTCATAACATATTTCATATCTCATTTCTCACGAAATATATACTTGATGCTAATCATGTGATTGATTGGAATGTGATTTAGGTGGAGCAAGAAGGCGCTTTACAAGTGCATCCAGTGCGCATACTCGACCAAAAAGTAAAGCAGCTCCGGAATCGATCCATAAGGCTTGTAAAGGTCTAGTGGACTTGGTACGGTCCCGAGGATGCAACATGGGAGAAAGAAGATGGTATGCGGGCAGAATACCTGCATCGTTTTGAATATTTTGAAAATATTGTTGATCTTGTGTAAATGAGTTGCACTGAGGACAGTGCAAAAATCAGGGGACTAGATTGTAATATCCCAAGGCCAAGCCCCAATTGTAATTAGGAATTGTAGCATGTTTTGTAGGCTGGTGAGAAAAGTATTTATAAGCTGGAGGCTTATGTGTTTATTAGGCCGGAGAGCCTAGATGTTAAAGGCCATAAGCCTGTTTTGTACATGTAAACATTCATATTATTAATAAAATAACATTGTTGTGTGTAGACCAACCATGAAGAAAGAGTATGGGGGACTAAGCTCCACTAGGTTGGGTAAGGGAAGGGGGCTGAGAGTCTAGGAAAAAGGAGCTAATATTAAGGGATTAACCCAAGGGAATATTATAATGTATTTCCTTAAATTACTAAAGTTTGGGAAATAAACCCAGTTATCCTAAGTTCCTTTGGGGGAGGAACAAACTCCAAGTGGAGAGGGATGAGGTCCCAAGGGCCAATAGAGTCTGGTGTCAACCTTGGTGCATGCATATTTATGTGGGAATTTCCACCGTTGTGGGGGGTTCACTCGGGGCATTCAGGAACTTACGAGTTCTCTCACCATGCTCGCTTCCATCTTTCTGACCAGGATATCCATTTGTTGCCCCGATTCACTCAAGCACTGATCAAGCACGCAGTAATTTGGTCCACCATTGTTGAACCGTAACCATCTTGAACCTCTGCTCAAGATGAATTGATATCTTACTGAACCAGTACCTTGCAATTTGTGTGTGTTTCACCATGCCCCATGTTTAGTTCTATTATTTCTGTCATCATTCCCGAGTGTTGAGGAGTGGGAGTGAAGAAGCAGGTTGTCAGGCCTATGAGAAACTCTCCTAGGTGAGGGAGTGTGGATATAATAAGTAGGCTATTAGGCCTGTGAGCAACTCTCTCCAGGTGAGAGAGTGTGTTGAGGAAGTAAGTTCTCCTGGAGGGAGTCCAGTAGTAGCTACAACGCTCTAAGAATTTCGTTTGGCCTGTTGCTGAAGCCCTGGAAGGGAGGTGGAGTAGCTGATGGACTGTGTGACAGTGAAGGTGTACACTCCTGGGGTGGGACAAGCATGTGGGGAATGAGAGTCTGTGAATGGTGGGCGTAAGTATCTCCTTGGAGGAAATCCTTCGTGTTGTACTATGAAACTTCATGTTGTCCCTGCCTAGCATAGGAATCCCTTTCCGGATGGAGTTTAGTCCCAACTCAAGGGTCACCCACTGCTGAGAGTGATGAGCAGCATGGTCTAAGGATGGGAGGTTTGTGGAAGGTTTGCACCTAGTTTGTGTACTTCAATTAAGAGATAAGTAAATTTTATGTGCTTAATGATTAAATGATGTATTTAAGTGCATGTCTGTGATTCTTGTAATAATATCATGCTGCATGTATGTTTCCGTGTTATCTCTTTTTACTTCTGTCAAGTTTATATATGATTATTTTCGCAAAAGAAATTTGTCTGAGGTAGCATGCCCTGACCTGCTGGTGGTTCGGCTGGGGATGTTACAAAATGGTATCAAAGCAAGAGATGTTTACTCAGTGACATTGCCCGACTGGTTGGTGGATAGGGATGTTACAAATTGGTATCATAACAAGAGATGTTTACTCAGTGACATTTCCCGGTCGGTTGGTGGCCGAGGATGTTACAAATTGGTATCAAAGCAAGAGATTTTTACTCAGTGACGTTGCCCGGCCGATTGGTGGCCAGGGATGTTACAAATTGGTATCAAAGTAAGATATGTTTACTCAGTGACGTTTCTTGGTCGGTTGGTGGCAGAGGATGTTATAGATCCCTCTCTGAAGCTGGCAGGGCTAGATCCCAACTTCCAAAGTGGTTTGGTAGTTACCTCTGTCTTTTCTTCTACAACCTATGGAAATTACAGAGTGATAACACATGAGATGGACCACACTGCGTCAAGAGAGGGGCCAAGCAGTGCTAGAGTTCACCAACACCTTGTGCACCAAGCTGGGTATCAAAGATTCTGAGTGACATTTGGTTCTAGAATACCGTGGGGCTCTACATAGGTACATCCAAACTGAAATGGAGTTTCTAGACATCTCATCACTAGGAGATTCCTATTGATATGCTGTCAAAATTGAGAAGAAATTTAGGCACTAGAACAAATGGGAGTTCGGGTTTGAAAATATGCAACAACCAAAGTATGATCAATATGACCCTAAAAAACATTCCCCTGAAAACCAGTCCAAGACACAGGAAAAGAAGGGTCACGGGAAGATGAAGAAGGACACTGGAAAGTGGTGTGATTTACACAAAATCCCCTAGCACAACATTGATGAATATCATTCAAAATAGTGATTGGTGGTCGAGATCAAAGACAAGGATTTGAACCCTAATTCAGAATCTGATTTAGAAAATACTTGTAGAAGAAATATCATCGACGTAGACCCCACTACTATTGTCACGAACAAAACAATTCAACCAGAAGAACCAATAGATCCCGAGGAGGGGGAGCGCCTCTTTCATTCATAGTTGTGGGTGAAGGGGACCCTATTTCATTTCATTATTGATATTAGAACCCAGAAGAACCTTATCTCAATAAAAGTCATAAAACAGTTGGGATTGTCGACAACACCACACCCACGACCATACAACATCGGGTGGATTTGCTAGGGATGATATTTGTTTGACAACACAAGTATTCCAACAGAGGATGAACACCTTCGGTAACCACTCACACAATTATATCAATGATCCAGGTGGATATTGGTGGCCACCCACCTGTTCCAACTGGCTCCTTTTGTCGTTTTTTAGTTCAACACGATCTTCTGTACTTTTTTGTAATTGTGGGTTCTCACATCCAGGGTTATTTGGAGCCCTACAAATATTCCAGGTGGATACCGGTGGCCTCCCACCTAATCCATCTGGATTATTTTGTATTTTTTCATGTCAGCACATATTGTTGTTCTTCCAGGGCCATTTTGAGGCCCTTAACACTGTTATCTTGGCTTTCCATAGTCAAACAGTAGACAGAGTCAGAGTTTCATAGAGTAATGCATAGTTCTCAAAAATATTGTTCCAATGGGCTATCACGTGCCTGAAACAGAGATCGTATGCAAAAGTTATGACCCTGGGAAGTCAATGTACTAAGTTACCCAAACAAGGCCCACATGAATTTTGGCGTTTCATCTCCTTGGGTTAGGTTTTTGGATGTCTAGGGTTTTGGCATTCCTGTTTAACATTAAAATGCCTTCAGAGCCTCATTGCAATCATCTTCTTACGAATGAGCATAGCTGTCACATCTCTTCTGAGAGATAAAGATGCCACCATTCTAGCGAGTCTTGCACTCTGTATTTTTACAGTATCTTTACAATTCTTTCATTAATAGAAATCAAGTATTGTTGTATTTCTCTTTTTCTGGAAATTTTCATGAGTGTTTCATTGTCATATATCTTCTTTCATTTTTCTTTGAAGATAATCCAGATCAATCAAAGATCAACACACCGATGTTTTGATGTGGTAAATCCCCTACGGGGAAACATCCACAACCCCAACCAACGCGACCACTTGGAGCAATTTATTAATGCAAAAGAAAAATATTACAGAGAGATTTTACAAGAGAGTTTCTCACGATCGATCATCGACAAATGACCCTCCATTCTCTTTAAATAGAGATCATGTACCAATCGGGTGTTAATCCATGGATCAATGGTCATTAAGATCAAGGAGAATATGAAACGTCAAATCAATCTATGTCGAGAACATATCGTGACCATCATATTTCCTAACTACAAATGGATACTAATGCATACTAAAGAAACACACTAAGAAACACACTTTTACCTAATGACACATTAGACCAAGTAGATCTTAACTAACTCCTAAGTGTCTAAATATCCTAACATCCCCCTTAAGAACAACTTGGGATAAGATTGAAGGATTTACAATATTGACACAATAGGAGAAGAAAGGAGTAATTAGAGCCTATCCCCCCTTGATGAAAACTTCCTGAACACCTAACATAGATTGAAGTTTGAAAAAATTCGCTTCTCTAAGATACTTTGTGAAAATGTCTGCAACTTGATCTTCTGTAGGGAAAAAGATCACTTCAATAACTTGATCATGAATGAGATTTCTAATGAAGTGCATGTGTATCTCAATGTGTTTGTTGCGCTAATGTTGAACTGGGTCGTTTGCGAGCTTGATGGCACTCTGATTGTCACACCAAAGGCTGGTCAGATGTTGCTGCTGGAATCCAATATCTGAAAGGATTTGTCGAAGCCACAAGGCTTCCTGACTTGCATTTACGACTGCTCGGTACTTTTCTTTTGCTGAAGAAAGTGCAATAGCCTATTGTTTCTTACAATCCCAAGTGACAGGTCCTGAACCAAGGATGAAAACATAACCTGCAATAGACTTTCGATCATCAGGGTCACCTTCCCAATCTGAATTAGTGAAACCAACCAATAAAGGAGTCCCTCCTAAAATGTAATGTATCCCGAACTGAACTGTACCATGAACATAGAGAAGTATCCTTTTAGCTTCTTTCCAATGGATTTCATGGGGTGTTTGCATATAATGAGAAACAAGACCAACAACAAAGGAAATATCAGGACAGGTATGAGTCAAGTATAAGAGGCTACCAACTAACTGTCTGTACAGGGTGGCATCAAATTCGGGAGAAGTACAAGTGGCAGTAAGCTTGACTCCAGATTGGAAGGGATAAGGGAATGGTTTACAATCATCCATGTGAAAGTGACAAAGAAGTTTACAAGCATACTTAGACTGGGAAAGAAAAATTCCTTCATTGGTTTGCAAAACTTGGAGGCCAAGGAAATAGTGCAAAAATCCTAAGTTTGTTATTTCAAATTTCTTCTTAAGGCTAGTTTTCACATGGTTTAAATTTTTTGAGTTACTACCAGTAAGGATAAGGTCATCAACATAAAGGAAAAGGATGATGAGATGGCTTCCTACTTTCTTGGTATAGACATTAGGATCAGAATGGAATCTAGTGAATTCGGTGTCAATAAGAAAGTTGTCCATTTTGGCATACCAAGCTCAGGGAGCTTGCTTAAGACCATAAAGATATTTCTTAAGGCGACAAACAAGGCTAGAGTCATTCTGGACATAGTCAGGAGGTTTTTCCATGTAGATTTCTTCTTGCAAATCTCCATGCAAGAAGGCAGATTTAACATCCATATGATGAACCTCCTATTTATGTGAGGCAACAAGGGCAAGAATAAGGAGGATGGAATTCATTTTGGCTACAGGGGCAAAGGTTTCATTATAGTCAATTCCTTCAACTTGGGAAAATACTTTAGCAACTAACCGAGCCTTGTGTCTTTCAACACTTCCATATGATGCATACTTATTTTTGTAGACCCATTTACACCTGATAAGTTTTATTCCCTTTGGAAGAGGTACAAGATCCCAAGTATCATTTTCCATTAAAGAACGACACTCTTCATTCATTGTTGTATCCCAATCTAGATGACCTGAAGCTTCTGCAAATGTCTCTGGATCATGAGTTTCTGAAACTTGAGACAAAAGAGAAGAGGCTCGTTGGAACTATGAACGTGTCTGACGCTGATCTGAAGGATCACCAACAAGATCACCAACCGCTTCTCGTGTTGAACAGACCCATATAGGAAGCAGAGGATATGGTGTTGGTGCAAGTTCAAAGGACTCATTTGGAGGAAGATGAGTAGGAAAAGGTGTATTTTCATCCTCACTGTCATCATCTAAAGAAGAAACCATAATAGAAATAGAAGAAGGCACAAATGCTGAAGATGGATCATAGGCCGAAAAAGGCACAATCTTCGAATTAGGCTTGCAGGACAGGATATTTTCATCAAATTTAACATCTCTTCTAATAATAATTTCATTACAATGTGGTTGAAGAAGTCTATAACCTTTGACATCTTTAGAATAACCAACAAATATACATTTCTCACTTTTAGGCTGCAATGCTTTCCTTTTCTCATCGAGAATGTGAGCCCATGTTATACTGCCAAATACACAGAAGTGACTTATATATGATTTAATTTTAGTCCAAGATTCTTCCAGTGTTATAATTTTAAGAGATTTTGTGGGAGTGCGATTTACTATGTAATTTGCACAGTTGATGGCTTCCGCCCAATACTTTAGATTTAATCCCTTAGATTGGATCATACAATTAGCCATTTCTTTTAATGTGTGGTCCTTTCTCTTAGCAACACCATTTTGTTGTGGTGTATATGGAACAATGTGTTGCATTTGGATGCCCTGTGTAGTTCAGTAACTTGTAAAATTATTGTTCACATATTCACCTCCATTATCTATTCTTAACCTTTGAATTTGATGTGCAGGTTTCTTTTCTACAAGGGCCTTGTAGGCCAAAAACTTGTAAAAAAATTTGCTCTTAAGTTTTAAGAAGTTAACCCAAGTACATATGGAAAAGTCGCCAATAAAAGTTAAGAAATACTTGCACCCAGAAAAACAAGGAGTAGAAATTGGACCACACAAATCACTATGAACAAGCTACAAAGGGCTTTGTTAGCACCATAATTTTCATAGCTAAGGTTATAGGTTTATCAACAATTTGAAAAGTCATGCATGTTAAACACCCATATTTTTTTATGACTAGAATCATATAACATATCCAAGGGTTAGTTTCAAAAGAAATCTTACCATTTATTTGTTCCATTTCCATTTGCAACTGTGCGCTGCAAAATCTGCTACGCGCTGCGTAGAGCACTTCACCGCACAAAAGGATTTCGTCGTGCAGTGGATTCTATCACGCAGTGGATTTTTGTCGTGAAGAGAATGTCATTGCGCAGAGGATATTTTTGCACATAAGATGTTTTCCCACAGTGGTTTTCGTCGCGCAGTGGATTTTCCTGTGCACATGCTACAGGTCGCACTGCGCTAATTACTAGTTTAGTGGTCCACTTCAAGATCAATTTATGACCAAATGGAGAGGAATTTTGAAAATCCCTGAGAAGGATTTGTTGAGGAAAAAACAAATAATAAAAACCTCTCTCAGATTTGTAAAATGTGTCACGGATTGGGAGATTCGAAGGAATCTTTGAGCCCTATTTTTTCGTTTTCGTGCTTTCCTGTTCGAGACATGTTTTTGCGACACGTATTACGGCCAGATGGAGATGAATTTCAAGAAACCGAGAGAGGTTTTTCTTTATAACAATATTAAATACAAAAAACACTCTCAATTTCTAAAGATAGTTTTTTTATGAGTGAGATATAATGTCGTATTTAACGCCTGTTTTCCCAGCTTGTTGCGCATTCTGCTTCATTTTGTTGTGGGTTACTGTTGCGTAGAAGACTTGATGTGTAGGGATGACAGAGTGTACAGCAGTGAAAATGATGACTTATCACAACCATAGGGTCGAATTTTGATCATGATCAATTATTTTAAAGAATATCTCGGTTACGATTATGATTTTGAAAAGTTGGGTTTCCTATTTTTAGTAAATCCGTCGAAGTTATTGTTCTCTTTCAAAGAAAATGGATCCATGATTCTAAGAGAGAGAAGCTCGGCCCTAACAACCAAGGGTGACATTATCTTTCTATATATGGGAATCATTTTCATGTAAACGGGGTTGGTTGGAAAATTTTGGTAGACAATAGTTGTTGTGTGTAATATGAAAGTTTGATTGGAATTTAATGCAAAGGTCCTGTGATTTGATGAGAAGATTCTAGTTGTGATAGTTGGATGTATTGTGTTTTATTTCCTTGCGTATGTATTTTCCTGTTATCTATATTTCGTATCTCTTTCTGTCTATTTCAGAATGAATTATCGAACCTGTGGATTCGCTGTACTGCGCCCCTTGTTCGCGCCACTTAGACAAAACATTTTTCCTCTCAAGCTAACTTCGAATTCGTCCGCAGCGGCGCTCTTGGGTTTCTTTTTTTGTTTTTCTCCCGCCGCACTTTATGGTTTACACTAAAGGCTATTGCTCGCCTAGCCTTCTCCTCTCAAATCCAGTCACCGAGTCATTTTTCCCATCTTTCCTTCAGATTGACCCCATAGCCCAATTTTTACTTCTCTGTGCCAATATAACTGGAACCCATTTTATCATAGGTGTTAAATCTAGCCATTGTTTTCAAAGCCATATCCTGTGCGGAGGTTGCGCCATTTCTGAGAGATCCCTCTCTAGATCCGAAAGGCTAGTTTCGGGTCTCAAAGTTGGTTGAAAAAGTTACCTACGTCGTCTATTTATCAACCAAATAGATTTATAGAGTGCTAACATTCTGGCGTCATTGTCGGGGATGAAATTGAATGAAACTTTTTTGTTAAGAACGACATTGTTGTAGTTCTAAGGTCTAAGAGAAACAAACACTTAGACACATATTGGTTGTATTTCTACTCTCGTGACTCCACACATCAAAAATCAGTTTGAAGGTGATTCCACTAGTAGAAGAATCCAAAAATTTAAATTTTCATTGGCAACTCCACTCTCAATGCAGAATCCAGTTTCCAAAACATCAGTGGCAACTCCAATGTCCGAAGATGAGTTCAATATCTGCAAGGTATTCTCCATTGAATCAATCTCATATTCCTGGCTTTCCAAATCGTATTCCTCACATAAATTGGAAAAAATATTTGCCTAAATTCGAAGATGGGAAAGGAAATGATGTTGCCTTGCACTTGATTAGATTTCACATGCACATATGTAAGTTGGGGGTTGAATTTCATGAGGATTGTTTGATGAAACTGTTTATGGCTACTTTAGAGGGGAAAGCGAGATTATGGTATGAAGGTTTGAAATCAGGCAGCTTATACTCTCTTAAATATTTCCATATAACGTTATTTAAGCATTATGGAGAATCTAATTCTTCATCCTTGGTGTTTGGAGATTGTTGTGAATTTTGTGAACATTTCATCAAGTACCTTGAAATTTTTTTTGGTGATGAAGAGTGTATGAATGATGAAATCATAGAATCCCTCTATGAATATTCAGCCCAACAACAAATAGTAGCCCCTCCTTTGGTTGAAGATGAATTTGATCAAGAAATTGTTGTTAAAAGTCATTTTCCTTCCCCTGAACTTGATGGAGATATTCAACAAGATTTCCAGCAAGACAAAGTGTTTCAAAGTTGTCTTTCTTCCCCTATGAATGATGTGGTTGTTCAAATTCTAAGTGGCCTAAACATGGATGAGGATTCTGAAACTTCATCTATGGAAAATTCAAGCAATGAACAAACAAATGACATAGAGTTTTAGGAAAGAAACAAAATAGCGTATGCCACTTTGCAATCAGAAATACAAAAAGATATTGAAGAGGAAAATGTTTTATTTGATTCATTTGAAAATCATGGTTTTGGAAATACATCCATGGGAACTATAGACTGTGAAATAGTTCATGATGTTAGCTTTTCACATTTACAAGAAGGTTATGAACAATAATTTATTTCCATTCATTCATTTGAAAGTCAAAATGACAGTCCTCAAGCAAATTTCTAGAAGTTTAATAAAACCAAATCAGAATTGTTTGATGAACAAGAGGACGCACATAATATGGATGTCACATTTGAAGATGTTCAAGAATGTATGGATGTTTTTTATATGCATGGAAGAGTAGACAAACCTATTGCTTCCATTTCATTTGAAAATGTTCTCAAAACAGAAGAATTAGAGCAAGAACAACAAACACTTATGAAAGAGGCTTGTATTTCTGTTTTTACTCATCAAGAAGAAATGATTCTTCATGGTTTTCAAGATCCCGTGGCCATCCTATTACAGTCTTCAGTGAAGGAGGAGTTTGTTTCATTCATAAGCTTAGGTTTTGGATTCAAATTTTGTTTCCAGCTACCATATTTTATATTTGTCTGCCTACCTAAGAAAGATGTGAGCGCAGAAAAATTGGGAAGCCAATTGCTTGATTGGTTGCATTGGCACTTTAGCATCACTTGATTGAGTATTCATTTTAGCATATTTAGGATATTTAGGAGTGCAAATAATCTCGGTACTATGAGCATTTCTTTCAACAATCTGTAGTTTTCATTTTCAACTTAGTTTCAAATTTCAGTTTGGGGCATATACAGTTTTGGGTTTTTCAGCGGATGCAGGTTACAAGTTACAGTTCAAAAGTTGAGTTTTGGAGCAGCCTCATGGATTCACACCTGGTCTATTGTTCTTTTCTACCTCACAAGGAGGATAACATCCCCGTTGGAGCCAGCTATTAACACCATGATTTTCATAGCTAAGGTTATAGGTTTGTCAACAATTTGCAAAGTCATGCATGTTAAACACCCATATTGTTTTTATGAATGGAATCATCTAACATATCCAAGGGTCAGTTTCAAAAGAAATGTTATAATTTATTTGTTCCATTTCCATTTGCAACTGCACCCTGCAAAATCTTCTACACGCTGCATAGAGCACTTCACCGCGCAAAAGAATTTTGTCGCACAGTGGATTTTAGTCGCGTAGAGAATGTCATCGTGCAGAGGATATTCTCGCACATAGGATGTTGTCACGCAGTGGTTTTCATCGCGCAGTGGGATGTTGTGCATAGGATGCTGTCGCGCAGTGGATTTTCTCGCGCACAAGCTACAAGTCGCACTGTGCTAATTACTGGTTTAGTCGTCCACTTCAAGATCAATTTATGACCAAATGGAGAGGAATTTTGAAAATCCCTGAGAGGTTTTTGTTGAGGACAAGCCAAATAATAAAAACCTCTCTCATATTTGTACAATGTGTCACATATTGGGAGATTCAAAGGAATATTTGAGCCCAATTTTTTCGTTTTCGTGATTTCCTGTCCGAGACATGTTTTTACGACACGTATTCCGGCCAGCCGGAGATGAATTTCAAGAAACCAAGAGAGGTTTTTATTTATAATGATATTAAATACAAAATGTCTCTTAGGTTCTAAAGATATTTTTTTATGAGTGATATATGATGTCATATTTAACGCCTATATTTCCAATTTGCTTCGCATTCTGCTGCGTTTTTGCTATAGGTTATTGTTGCATAGCAGACTTGCTGTGCAGGGATGACAAAGTGTCTAGCAGTGAAAATGATGAATTATCACAACCATAGGGTCGAATGTTGATCATGATCAATGATTGTAAAGAATATCTCTGTTACGATTATGATTTGGAAAAGTCGGGTTTCCTATTTTTAGTAAATCCGTCGAAGTTATTGTTCTCTTTCAAAGAAAACAGATCCATGATTCCAGGAGAGAGAAGCTCGACCCTAACAGCGAAGGGTGACATTATATTTATATATACGGGGATAATTTTCATGTAAACGGGGTTGGTTGGCAAATTTTGGTAGACGATAGTTGTTGTGTGTAATCTGAAAGTTTGGCCGGAATTTAATGCAAAGGTCCTGTGATTTGATGAAAAGACTCTAGTTGTGAATAGTTGGATGTATTGTGTTTTCTTTCCTTGCATATGTATTTACATATTAGCTATATTTCATATCTCTTTCTATCTATTTCGGAATGAATTATTGAACCTGCGGATTCGTTGTATTGCGCCCCTTGTTCACGCCACTTAGACAAAACGTTTTTCCCCTCTCAAGCTAACTCTGAATTCATCCGCAATGGCGCTCTTGAGTTGCTTCTTGTGTTTTTCTCCTGCCACACTTTATGGTTTACACTGAAGGCTATTGCTTGTCTAGAATTCTCCTCTCAAATCCAGTCATTTGTCTCATCTTTCCCTCAGATCGACCCCATAGCCCAAGTTTTACTTTTCTACGCCAATATAACCGGAACCCATTTTATCATAGGTGTTAAATCTAGCCACTGTTTTCAAAGACATATCATGCATGGAGACTGCGCCATTTCCGAGAGAGCCCTCTCCAGATCCGAATGGCTAGTTTCGGGTCTCAAAGTTGGTTGAAAAATTTACCTACGTCATATGTTTATTAGCCAAACAGATTTACAGAGTGCTAATAGGGTCGAGGGGTGCCAAGAGGCATGTTTGTCAAAATTTTCCCGATGATGTTTATCGAGAACACAACCAGCACAAACACCATCTTTGCATGAAACAGAAGGAAGACCAATCACCATCTGTTGATTACATAGTTGTTGCAATGAGCGATAGTTTAGATGACCAAACTGCTCATGCCAAAGTTTGCTCAAGTCATCGCTATGAGAAAAAAAAACTGATGAAAAAGATGATGACCCAAAGTTGTCAAACTTGTACAACTTGGTAATATCATCAAAAATTCTAGTTGCAAGAACATGCTTAGGATCTTTTAGATCCTTGATTACAGCTTGGTGAGGTGTAAAATCTACGGTTTTACCTTCACCTGAATGAATGATTTTATATACTTATAGAAGGTTGCAAGAAAGACTTGGAACACATAATACATCATTGAAATCACCATTATCTAATTGAACTATTCGAGATCCCACAACACTAAGAGATCTATCATCACCAACAAATATTTTCTTGGTGTTACATTCATTTAGAGCAAAAAATATGTCTTTATCCTTAGCCATATGATAATATGCTCCAGAATCAATAATCTACTCATCAGAAGAAGAAGTAGAAGTTGTATTGAAGGAGAAACCAAAAGTAGAAAGTGAATGTCCGCAGAAGAAGTAGAATCAATACTGATGTTGTGCTTCTTCATTGTTGCTTCTAAAGTTGTTATCTTCTTGAAAAATTTGGACTCATCATGACCATGTTTATCGCAAAAGTTGCAATGTCTGTCAATCTTCTTATTTTTATATTTTTCTCATTTGTCACCATTAAGAGTTGACGCTGTCTGAGTGGGTTTGGGACCCTTATTTTTCTTGTTGTTGTAGCGAGGATGTTGCTTCTTGGGATTCTTGGGTTTATCTTTATGTGGGGTGAATAAGGATTTGTTGGAGGTACCTATAGTGCTGATCACTCCAAGTTGTACTCAAGAGTGGGTTTTTGATAAGCTTTCCCTAGAGCCTATCTCATGGCATAAAAGGTAGATACAAACACAACATGTGCACTACCTAACTTAGAAAGAATAAGATAGATGCAACGCTCTTCCTCCATCTTTATCTCACATTTTTTACATAAAATTCTGAGTGTTTTAAACTTAGATAGATAGTCTCCAATGCAAGAAAAAACACTTGGACTTAAAGTACGTACTTGATTTTCTAACCGTTGTGCTCGAATAATATTGAGTTTACCAAACACAAATTCAATCTTTTCCCAATATTCACTGGGGTCATCAATTTCTTTAAGGTGGAACCTCAAATCAAGAGAGATGGACATTCCGATTAGTCCACGTGCTTCGTCACTCATATTATCCCATTTGACTTTTTTATCATCATCAGTGGGTTCTTTTTCCTTTCCCAAGGTAATTTGGTACAAACCTTTACTTCTTAATAAATACTCCATATGAGATTTCCATTGGAAGTAGTTGGTGTTGGTAAGCAAAAGATTATTGAAAGAATTCATATTAAATATGTAGATAATATGGATTTAAAAATTGAAACTGATGATCTGGATGGAAAGATCTCGAAAAATTAGGCAGTTTAAAAAAAAAAAACGGCACTAAAAACGGACTTTGTATGTGAAAGTTATGCCTTTTTAAAAAAATACATAAACGGTAACCAAAGGACCACGTGGTGGTGTAAGTTGCTTTATGAAGTGACCCACTCTTATAAAAAAAAGTGGGGATCACTTTTACAATGAAGTTACTTTATGAAAGAAAATCCAAATGCAAAATAAATAACTCTAAAATAAAATATTAAAGCTACTTATAGTGATTCACTTTTATACTTGAAGTGAAATACACTTTACAATTGAGCATGAACTTTTTCAAAACAAAGTAACAAAAATAGAGACTTGAACTCAAGACCTCTTACTTAATAAGACAACTTTTAACCAACTGGTCTAGCAAAACATGTTGTATTGTTTAGCAAGAGGATTGGGGGTGTTGTTTTTGTTGTTGTTGACGGCCTTGGAGAGCGTGCTAAAAAAAACTATATTCATGGAAGAAAACAATTTCGCTTCTCGATGACAACAAGGGTTAGATCTCGGTTCCTATTTGTTTTTTGATTTTTTGAGATCACATAGGGTGCAGGGAAAAGAGAATATGCAGATATAAAAGAGTGGAAACCCGGAAACAAATAACATAAAACCAAAATAATACTCTGCAAAAATTTAAAAATGGCATATTTAGGCTTTATACCTCTAGATTTGATTGAAATGGTTGTATCTTGCACAAACAGAAACCTTTTCAAGTGAAACAAAAAGTGTTCCTGACTGAAAAGAGCACTCTAGACACAATGGAACAGTCCTATTAGCCCAAAAATGTACGAAAATGGAAGAAAATGGAGATGAGGCAACTCATCTTCACGATCTCTATCTACAATAGGAGCAAGTCTTCAAACAGGCTCTGATACCATGTTCGAAAACACAAGTATTCCAAAAGAGGAAGAACACCTTCAGTAACCACTCACAAAACCAGATCAAATATTAACACATCAATGTTTTGACATGGTAAAACCCCTACAGGGAAACATCCACGGCCCCAACCAACGCAACCACTTGGAGCAGTTTATTAATGAAAAAGAAAAATATTACAGAGAGATTTTACAAGAGAGTTTCTCACAATCGGGTGCTAAGCCATGGATCGATGGTCATTAAGATCGAGGAGAATATGAACCGTCCAATCACTCTATGTCGGGAACATATTGTGACCGTCGGATTTCCTAACTACAAATACATACTAATGCATACTAAATAAACACACTAAGAAACACACTTTTACCTAACGACACATTAGACCAAGTATATCTTAACTAAATCCTAAGTGTCTATATATCCTAACAATATCTTCGTGTCATCCAATAGTGTCGATTTTCATACGACATCCATCCCTTCAAGGATGAGGTATTATGTGATGTTCTTTTGGGCCAGCCATATATGTAGAAGTGCCATGTTATTTATGAGTCTCGACCCTGTAGTGTCACTATTACTCTAGGGGGTCATCTCTACAGGATACCAGAGGTAGTTCCAACTACTGTCCCACTTAAACAGTGCTGCAAGGTAGTATCTCATACTACAAAATTCAACTTCTTCACAGTCTGTTCAAAAGGTGATCAGAAGAACACCACAACCACTACTGTAGCCTTAGTCCAAGCACCTTCTATCCAGAAGCAAGTTGAAAATATTGAAGCAAAGCGCAAGGATTCCTTATGCACACACTCATCTCATGTAGAGAGACTGGTTCAAAAAATCCAACCCTTCCAGCCACAGATTCATGACAATCTTCAACAAGCTAAGCAACACAACTTCTCAAGCAAGGCAAGTAGCTCATCAAGATGCAGATTTAGAAAATGATTTTCCCTCTCCCTCGGGAACTCAATGCAATGGATACCATTTATTCCTAATGAGGGAGTATTTATCCAGGTTGATATCGGTGGCCACCCACCTATTCCAACTGGCTCAAGACAATCTTCTGGCAATTCACTATTTTTAGCAGTTTTTTGGTTCCTAAACTTCTGGGGCCATTTTGAGGGTCGAAATGAAGGTTTTTTTGGATCGAGAACCTCAATAATAATTTATGGCTCTGATTGAGCCCCCAAAATGAATCTCCTCTATGCTTCCTTTCCAACGAGCTATTGTGCACCCCAAATGGAGATCGTATGCCAAAGTTACGCTCCCAAGAAGTTGATACACCAAACTACCCAAAACAGGATCCACAAAATTGTTGGTTGTTCATCTTTCGGGGTTATGGTTTTGGATTTTATTTATGTTAAAAATTCCTTTAGAGCCGAGTCATTGTAATAATCATGTTCTCATGAATGTGAGTATCCATCACATCTCCTCTCAGAGATAAACTGCCACCATTCTAGTGAGTCTTTCACTCTGTATTTTTACAGTCTTGCACATTTCCCTCATTAATATAAATTGTGTATTACTCTATCTCTATGTTTATGGTTATATCTATGATAAATCTATGTTATATTATTGGATATCTGATATATCTCTATACATTTATTTATTATATCTCTTCTCTCATTTTGTGCCGAAAGTAATCTGGATCACACTCATCCCTTCTCATGTGCGATGAGAGGCAAATAACGTAGTTGATAAACTAGCTAATGAAGGTGTCTCATATCAAGAAGGGGACATCTTGATTGAGGCTCATCAACTCCCAACACCGTCATTGTTTCTTCATTGTATGGGTCTTGCACTCAGAGATTGTCCTCCCCTGGATGGGGTGACATCTAGAAACCATGCGAGCTGAGAATTTAATACCCCAAGCCGCCACCCTCTCCCTCGATCCCTTCCACATGAGTAGAATTCACTCGATGGGAATGGTGGTGCACTTGTGTAGGAAGATAGAATTAATGATGCACTCAAAGTGTGATCTGAAGTCTACCAGACGTGGTACAATTAATCTGCGTGCTTCCAACTCGGCCTTAATGGAGCTCTCCACTATCAAGTAAGTTGCAAATATGGAGGTAAGCATTGGAAATTGTCTCATTGTTCCTGTTCTTGTTCAAGTCCAAACTCAGGTTTATTCCTCCCATTCTTGTTTTTCATCCTCTAGGCATCCTCTCCACCTTCTAATGTCCATTCTTTCCCCATATTTCACAATGCCTCAAAAAAGGGGAAAGTTGAAGAGGGGACTAGAATACTACAACTTTTCTTCTTGGCTTCGTCATCCCAGACCCTCCATTGAACCAGTTCTTCCCCCCATTTATCATGCTCACCTTGTTGGTCCTTCCTTGACTAATTCAACCGGATCCGCCCAAAATTGGTTGGACAATGATTGACCCATGGCTTATGTTGAGGTAGAGGTCCCTCAGGCTCCTCCTTTGGAACCTATGGACTCCTTCCTCTTCTTTGCCTCTTCCCCTCACTTCTGGTGATCATTCTCTGGAAGGTGATTTTTCTCCATAAATGGAAAGTCGCCCTATCGAAGAAGAAATTCCTACCATGGAGCAGGAAGATGTGGCTCCACCTATTGGTGATTCTCAACCACATGTAACTTCATCTCCATCATCGCACAACACATGGAAATTCTTAGAGGAGCATCTGCAACTAATTTTTGAAATGAGACGGGATGCAACAAAGCAACTTCACCAGAATACCCTCTATCGACACCCTGTCAAGAGATATAGCCAAGAACATGTTCCCAACATGCTGCCAATGTTATGTGTTTTCTTCATGACCTCCAAATGGTGATGGAAATTTGGGTTCGCCCACAGTCTAATTTATTTTACTGTTATTATGTTTCTTTTTTCAGAACAGTTGTGGTTGTAGATAGGTTTTTTCATAGTTTAGAGATTCCATCTTGTACCATACTTAAGCAAAAACTTGAAAATGCGCCACCTGTTCTGGTTTCCATATGTATGGAAGAATAGGTGGCTAGTTTTTCCATGCATATTGTTTTGATGATAATCTAAGGAAATACAATTTTTTTTTATTTACAAAAAAAAAATTAGAATGTGTGTGTGTGTGTTTTAAATCATTGTTTATAACCAATAGATAACAATAATCTTTTTTTTTTTGTTAGAAATGTGTGTCACTTGCTGGGACATGATTTCAACCATTGGCTAAGAAACCATAACCCAAGGGAATTTAATTCGTCAAAATCACCTATGGGTCGTACCCGGCCTAGGCCACACCAACCCTTAACATGGCTAGACTTTTGGGTGTCTCTCTCCGACTAAGCACACCATAAGGGTATTGAACTTAGGTTGTCTAGCAAATAAAACCCACACCTTAATTGGTTGATCTAGTGGAAATTGACATAGATAACAATTATCTAATTACAAAAGATGACAAATAATTTATACAAGAATTATCGTAGAATGCCTTTGATCCTTGATATTTGAATTGTGAGCTTGTACTCCTCTTGCATATTCTTTTACTTACCTTTGATAGTCCATTGGTTGGCCACCCTACCAACTCAAATGGATACTCTCCTTCCCCAAGAACCATCGAGTTGTAATGGGGTTATATGAAAGGTACCAAGATAGAAAAGTGATTGAAGAGTAAAGCTTCAAACTTGAGAAGAAATCCCCACCTCTCTCGAACACTCTTCAATAAACCAAACTCTTAAATAAGAACCAATATTATGGAAACCATCTAGCATTAAGGTGCAAATTCTTTTATGAACTCTCTAGCTCAAGCCTCCATTTATAGGATTTGTGGCCAAAACCACTTGTCCATCTCATGCAAAATTGTGATTTTATAATTTATTGATTACTTATTATTCACCCACCCATGTGTCACTCACATGCATAAGTGCACAAGTAATTTCCTTATTTAAAAATATAAAGTAGTGATTGATCATCACCCAACTACTACATTTCCTATTTTTACTCCTAGATGTTCCTTTGATCTCCTCTTCATTTCCTATTTGAGTGGGTGCACATTTAGTCACTACTTTAGTTATTTATTGGCTCTTTTTAGTAAATCACAACCCACTTTTTTTTTCCCACACTTCTATTTGAATTTGAATTCTTTGTTCCTCTTTATTCTCCTTTATTTATGGGTGCACTAGTAATTAAAAATTACTTATTTTCTATTTCATGCAAATTTAAATGAATTTATCTTCAAATTATCTTATATGAACTATTTCATTTCTCTTAGTTATGAAATGTACTAATCTATATGCTCAATAAATCAATCTGAACCATGCATTTAAGTTTTCATGTACAAATTAATTAAAATGCACATTTTAAGTCAAACATATTTTACATGCTTAATCAACCATATCTCAATATATCCTCAATAACTAATAATTGATGCCAAAGTTTCCATGCTTCTCCACTCCCTTCAAGAGTTACTTTTTAGTAATTACCAAGGATGCCATGTTCACACGTTCCCTTCAAGTATCCAACTTTCTTGGTGGGGGGAATAGTGCAACTATTGAGACCTTGTTAACCCAACCTTTTTTTCTCTTGTTGAGAGAATAAGGGTCACTGGGGAATAAGGATGCCTCCTTGTTGCACACCACTTATCTAAACCTCATGAGTGACTGAATCCACAACCTACTGTCATGGTAATGTGCAACCTCCGAGTAAAATCATTAAATGATTTTCAACTTAGGCTATAGAAAAGGAGTGCTATTAGGGGGGAATAGGAATGTTGTTCCTCCTCTCCTAATGATACCATGTACACTTCCATACAACCCCATTTATCCATTTCTGTACTAATCGACAAGCATTCCTTGTGCTTGCACACACTTAATTCAACACATCAAATGCTTCCACATTCGCAATTAAATCATATCATAAATCACATAACATGTCCTAAATCAATCTAGAGTCCATGCAATGTTGATGTAATCCCATGTCAATGTACACATGTGACTTCCTTGTCACACTAGAAAAATCATAAGTAGCATTTGAAAATAATTGCACCACAAATATATTCATTTCATTTACCATAACCATATAAAATGATAACATCAATTACCTCATATCAATGTACATTTTATCCATCCATGTTTACATAAACATTTAAATAACATTCATTTGAATTTGTCATTATGCCAATTTAAAACCAATCATAATAATTAAAGAGTTTGAGTTTATCATCATAACACAAGTCACTGAACCAAGCCATTTTTAATAAAAATCCCTCAAATAATAAAGTCCAATCTATCAAACAAGTCACAGCAAATGGGGCACTACACTTATAAAGTTTTATGATGATGTGATGGTGATTACCATCAACCAAGACCAAATTTGGTATATCATACTTTTAAAACTAAATTAATTACTTTGTTTTGTTATGTTATTTTTATGATTGAATAAATTAGAAATGAAATTTTAAAGTTCTCTTTGATTTTTGTGGGTTAATAAGGTATGCAGTTCCATTTTATTACAATTTTTTTCAAAATTAGATCTAATATATTTGAAGGTTGGGTAGTCTAAGAGACATTTTTTCATCTTGTACTTAATTTGTCTCGTAGATTTTACAAAAACAATCCACGCCAAGGTGTTTTAGGTTTTGTCCAATGCCAAATATTAGTATGAAGATTGTGGAATTATTTGTATTTACAAACATCCAAATGCCAAAACATAATGATCACTACTTTTGTTTTATTTGTATTTACAAACATCCCATAGTGAGTACATAAATATTTAAGAATTTTAAGATTTTTATCAAGGTTAGAAAGGCTCCTTTCTAAAATCCTCCACATGTAGAAGGAGGATGATGAATAATCATGTTAGATTCATTCCTGCACAACCTATTTCCTCCAGTAAATCCTCTAACTTGTCTTGATATAAATACCAAAAATACTAAGCAACAAATGACAACCTTGCTTAACCCTTATGTTAAAATTGGTTTCATCTAACCATCCCTCTTAATTTCTAAACTTGGAAATGACCCTCTCGTATAACCTTATTACTAGAAATCTCAACCCAAAAGGAACCCCAATATATTCTACCCTCCTCTATAGACTATTTCCAAGGATTGTGTATTGAATCTTTTCTTAAATAAATAAAACTATCCACTGGAGATTAACCTTGTTGTTTCAACAATCTTGGCTATAATCCTAACAATAATTAGGTGGTCTAATGTCAAATGATAGCCTAAGAAACCATATTTATCCTTAGCTCTCTTATCATGACTTTCAAATCATTAGGTAATCTTCTTCTCCAACATTAAATATATACAACTTATCCAAAAGAGGGATTACCATAATAGTCTTATAGTTTTGAATGAATCTTTTTTTCACCACTTTTAAAAATAGAAACAATAAGGATCTCCTTCAAAGGATTAGGAAATCCTTCATTGACTACTAGATTAAAAAGGTTATGAATGTGAGGAATAAGAATAGATCTTCCGACCTTTAAAAGGTCAGTTTGACAACCTTCAATATCTTTAGTTTTACTTTTTTCAAAGCACTTAATTTCAAACTCAGTGTTTGTTATAGTGAAAATATTTTTGTAATGAGAAGAATTTTGTTGTTAACTAAAATAGTAGGGTATTCATAAATATTTTTAAGGTACAAATTGAATCCACCCATAGAAATATTACAATTCTCTTTAGCCTTTTGAGTTAAAATGTTATCTATTCTCCTTTGCTAGAGTGAAAATATTTTTTGTAATGAGAAGGATTTGGTTGTTAACTAAAATATAAGGTATGCATAAATCTTTTTAAGGTACAAGTTGCATCCACCCATAGAAATATTACAATTCTCTTCGGCCTTATGATTTAAAATGTTTATGTATTCTCTTTAGCAATGTATTATGTATTCTGAGTTAAAATGTTTCTCCTTATTATTTTATGTATTTATGTTTCTTTCTTTTAAGAAGAGTTTTGTACTCTTTTATTTTAATAGTGTTTAGGAATTAATATAGAGAATATCTAATGTGTATTGAAAGATTACTTATTTATGCAAGTTGAAAAATTCAATGTAAAGTTATCCTACAAATCTTCAATATTGTTTTTTTTTAAGCTAAAAAGGCAAGAAACTTATATTATATCACAATATGGTACAAAAAAGGTTGAACAAGGGGATCTGCCAAAAATGGAAACCAAACCCCTAAACCCTGTTCAGAACCGTCAGGATCATCATAGTTGCAAATTTTAATATAGAGTTTCAAAGGTGGTCCCATAACAAAAGATTGAGATAATATCCTAAGGCCTCTAACAAGCTAACCAAAGACAAAACAGAACTAACCAAAGACAAAAAAGAACTAACCAAAACATAACATACTTTTAGAACCTATTGGGGAGTTGACACCCACTTAATCTTAGAAGTGTTGATGTGGCTCCCTGCTTCATGCTTGCCTTTGCGGGCTATATCATCCTGGGGTTGACCATCCTCTGCCCAAAGTTGTTCATCCTCATCATCGACCACAATTGGGCATTGGAGGGATCCTGGAGGAGACTAGGCATTCTAAAATTTCCCATGTTAATTCAGGCATTGATATGGTTGATTAATCCTGAACTTGATACCATTTTGGGCCCTACAATAAAGCTCGAATTTACCCTCCAAAATTTGAATTGTGTGGAGGGTTTCAACATTCTCTTTCCTAATTTCAATGATAGCCTGGGCTACCAAATCCTTGACCATCCTTAAGTAATGGGTATCTTTGGTACGAGGGTTCACTGGGTCGACCACCCATTTTGTCGCTTCCTTGATTAGCTCATCTTCCCTAGTCCTCTTATGCTGGGCTAAAACTAGATCATCGATGGAATCTCCTGACCTAATTTCATCCATCAAGTAGTGGACCCAAAAATGCTCCTTTTTGGATCGAGCTTCCTTCTCTACTTTGGAGAGGGGACCTTAACCCCTTGATGAGGAAGCTCCCTTGTAATGGAGGCCTTCCAAAAACCTCTTGTTCTTCTTATTCCAGTGGCAGGCTATTCTCCCCCTCTCCTTTAACCTACTTTCCAGACTTATAATCGACAAAGGGATTGGCAGAAAGAAAATATGAGAGAAGATCCTTATAAGGATTCTATACAAACTTCTCTCATATTTATCCCTAAACAGTAAAGCATTAGAGTTACTAGGGTAGTACTCGGATTTAGGGAGCCTACACTAGAGGTACATTTTTCAAGTTTCCATAATGGATCAGTAGGTGATTGGAATCTTTACCAATGATCTAGAGTTTTCAAGATCACTCCCAGCGTGCAACCACTCCGTCACCTGATTACTAGCTTGGTATTTCATACCAGTACCAAGGGATCAATCTATCATCGATGGAAGACTTAGTAATAATTGTAAAAAACCTAGGACATCCGAACCTTGGGCTCCCTCTAGAAGTTTTCATCTTCTTCATAATGGGAATGGTTCTCATTTTCATGCATGGGCGAATAATGTTATTTTTTCTCCAGACTCATATTGGGATACATACCACCTACATGGGTGAGCATCCTTCCATTTGTTGTACCTTCGATGTCTGATATTGGCCACTTGTCTTCATGTCCTATTTCATGATTCAGACCAGTCTCTTGGGAGGTCTGCCAAGCCAGCTCAGATCCAACCCTCCACATGGTCAGGTTAGTGTGGCAGCATCTATGGACCTGCTCTTTCATCCCTACTAGCATTGGTTCCCTTGGTCACCAAACCCGATGTGACTCCTACAATGTGACACCGAGGTTGGCCATGCAGTCACCCATCGAATGTTCCTTTCTTCTGATATGTTATTATACGATGTCCGTTAGAGAGGTGACCATGCTCCCAAGCTCAGAGAGACCATGGCTAAGCCTCTAGTTATGAGAAACCCTATCATCCTTCACCCTATTCAGGATTTTTTGCAAGCCTTTGATAGTGAGCTAGGAACCACCTTCTATCCACATGGTTGGGAAGCCAATATCCTTTGCTAGCGGTATTCCTCAATGCAACCCTACCAATTTCACTGCATTATTCATTGATATCCCTAGGTTGGATGCATATAGAAGGATTACTTCTATGTTGTGGTCCCTAAAGACTCCTCCTGCTCCTGTTAGGACGAGATTCCCCTTAGCTACTCCATCAAAATTTAGTTTTATAAAACCCACCTAGGGAGGAATCCAATGCTCATGAATCCAAGATTTTCCCACTTTCAGAGCCAATGAATTCTGGTTGATACATGACCCCATATTCCATTTTATGAATATGGTTTCCTCAAACAAATCTAGCTAAACGTCTTGGGTCGACCATGGAGTTACACCGATGGATTATTGTTGTATCCTTTTCATCACTTGAATGAACAAAAGAGGGACACTTGCAAGTCCAGTTGGGTCAGCTGAACATGACAGAAGTTAGTGCAAGAGTTAGATACATCAAGCACAAGAAATAAATAAACAACTAAGATAATAACAACTAAAGAAACAAAACTACAATGCATACGGAAATTAGAACCAAAATCAACCAAACAATTGACCAATATTCATGCCACCAATGGATAGATTGTATTAATCATAAAACACCAAAGATAAAGGGAGACTTATGGGTCCCCTCTTCCTCCAAGGGAGGGCTCTTGAATCCCCTATGTGAGAGCTCTTCATACAAATAGCAAACTAGAAAAGGAAATGGTGAAGAAATCCAAAGCACATTCCCTCAAGAGGTGAGGTGAATAGCTCAATGAAATGGTGCTAGTATGCTCCAAGAAGGAAAGAGGTTCCTTGTAGGAGAATAGAGATATCATAACAATACAAATAGATTCTTGGCAATATAGTGCACCTATGGCCTCTTTTTATAGCAAATATTTGAGGCATTATCTAACCGATCTTTAGTGTGAACAAGAGGTCCTTTAGGGCACCTTTAGGTCTTTGACCAGCCCCCCACTCGGATTCAGTTTAGATTTGGGGGTCAAATCGACTTGGGAGCTGAACCAGAAGTGGGTGGGAGGCTGACCAGAATCATAAATGTGTCATCCTCAGGTTTGTGCATCTTTTTGCATACACAGTCATGCGTCGGGTGCATGCGCACTTTTCCAGCGTTTTCGACTGACGCATGTGCGCACGCTTCCTTTATATTCTGAGCGCGTGTTGATTTTATAACCAGTTGTATGGTTTATTCCCTTTGGAAATGAATTTTTTTGGGCCATGAGTGAACTAATGGGTGTTTGGAGATGCTGGATTCATGTGACCATTTGCGGACGAAATTTTAGTGATAACAGATGCCCCCTGATGTGTGAGGTTAGGAGCATATGTATAGCCGAAATACATAAATGTTTCTTCTACCGAGAGTACCATTGTAAGGAAGAGTGTTGAGAGAGATTGCAAGAGCGACCCATTGGAGGGAGAGGGGAACCTGGGGGACCCAAAACATTCGCGAGGTGTGGAAAAAATAAAAACTGTATACAAACGAGGCAGGCATGACCCATGCTCGTGTCATGTAACTCAAAATGTGTAAGACAGTAACTGAAGCTGTATGTTGATGTAGATAACTGCAGCTCCCTCCGAGGCAGTTTGATAATGGAAGAAGAAAATTATGATGGGGAACATACTCTAGAAAAGAGGTGATGACACCTGTAAGAAGTGTCGATAACTCGTAGGCATTGATGGCCTAGCAATTTTCAGAGGTCTTTGGCTAGTATAAAACAACTGCAATAGTGGCAAAGTAAGACCCACCGTAACATGAGATTGTGTTGAAGTCAAATGTTATGGGGGTCAACGACATCGGAGAGCAATGATGATTCTCTCTATGTCGTCCAATACTCCTTATTGTAAAGGTAATGAGAGTCAAGATATTGTCGCCCTTTTGGAAACTGTGTTGATGTCGACAGAAAGGTAGACATGACTCCAAGAAGCAAAAGGCTTCATGAAATCCACTAGATGAGATCAGGAACTGATGAGGAACATGGACCAAGTCAAGAGGTGATGAGATGCAAGACAACCCTTGGTTCGGGATATATGTGAAGTATGAGTGGCAACAACTGTGAAACTGAATCTAGTGTCAGGGGGATGACTACATGTGGGTTAAATGGTGCCAGAGGCATGACAAAGTGGAAAAAATCATAGATCGAAGGTTCATGGACTGTGGGATACTCGGGGTGTATGGACGATGTCAACAAGAGTAGAAGGTAAAGGAATGCCCCAACCAAGGGCGACAAGGGTTGCTTTACTGGAAAAAAAGGTCACTAAAGGCGACAACAAAATGCTATGTAAATGCTGGAAACAAAAGGCTTTGTATGATTACCAAATGAATAAAGAATAACTTGGGATAAGTGTGCAGATACATAAATGGGTGCTGCAGTGTAAGATGGCTTGGCTTGTGAGGGCGCAAGTTGTGGGGAGAACTGGTGGAGGGTGGGGGCCCCATAGTTGGGTTTATGTATGAGTTAAATGAATGGAGGGAAATCTACAGATGGGAAAACTGATTGTGGATGAAATAGAGGGTTAATGATACTATAGAGGTGTAGTCAAATTAGAACTGTGAGGAGATATCCGGGGAGTCCATTGGGAAAGATAGAAAAATGAGGAGAATGAGTATGTGGTTGATTCTCGAACATGCGTAAGACTATCGGGACTCCCATCCCTAAGGGGTGAAATCAACATGAGTGTCAAAGTGCCAAAGGGGACTATGAATGGGACAACTCGTGTAAGAGAGAGTGCTACTAGTTTATAGTATTGAAATGCAGCGGAGGTGATAGTATTGCAAAGCCGGACGTGAGGATCCTAGAGGAAAATGTAGGAGGGTGTGACTGGGAGATGCAATTAATATTCAGAGGGAATGATTACATGCCAGTGTCAATCATATAACTGAAGGGGCTGCATTGATGCGTGATGAACCAGTACCTGCACACATAAAAACCAAATACTCAACGTGAACAATATCTTAAAAGAAAGAACACATAACAGTTATTCGATAATTTTGAACATGAGCATGTGTACCTGAGCATGTTGTGGAAAAAATCTCCCCCAGGGCTGAGGATGGAAGGTGACCCGAGGAACGTAACTGTGTAGGTGGAGGGATCCTAATCCCGTGGCTAAATATGGATTAGAAAATGGATGCTCTGAGCTCCTATAATGGAGCATGGAAGTTTGGAAAAAGGGACTATATATAGTTGTAGGGTCCACATTGCCACCTCATTTGTACATGCTGCCATAGTGAGTTGATGAGAGGTTTTTAGAGGAGATTTGAAGATTCTGAAAGTTTGAGCCAACCGATCCAGGATTAGCGAGAGCCGGGTTAGTGGTCGTATCCTCCTGCATAGTAATTAGGATTTCTACTCTAGGCAGGGCTGTACGGATGGCTGTACAGTGGTATTTTGTGAGGGTGGCCCCCCACTGCACAGGCGATCAAAGGATTCCTATGCTTGGGTGCACGGCTATGTAGAGGACAGCCACGCATTGCAGCACGTGAGTAAGGGAAACATGTGTACATTTGATGTGCGCATGTTCGAAGAAGAGAGACGCACTTTGTGCACAGCTGTGTAGTGCACAAGTGTGCACGAACGCGTGCTTGTGTGTGTGACAGGTGCACATTGATGTGCATATGTTCTTTTGATAGTTGTGCATTGATTCACAACTGTGTGAAGAATAGGCACGCATATGTGTGCGCCTGTGGGGGGTGACAACCGCGCATGTGAGGAAAAGCTGGTGGGGTGAATGATCTAAAAATAGGGGGTTGACTTGTTTTTCTATGCAATCACCCTCTACTCCATTAAAACAAACTTCAAGACCTTGCTCAATGTCTTAGTTGTGCAAGAGGATTTATGTGTCAAGTTTATGCTTCTTTTAGGTGTTTATGTGTGAGGTTTTTGAAAGGTTAAGTATGTTGTTTAAAGAATACAACAACAAACATAACTTGCAGAAAAATATAACCAGCAAACTCACAACAATAACAACATGATAAAGGAGTTCACCCCCACTAGGCTACATCTCCTTGAGCCTCCATCAATGGACTAGGATCTCTGGGATTAGTTTGTCAAATATTATTTTACAAGATGCTTCTCAACTCCAATGGGTTTACTGATTGTACCATTGGGTTCACAATACATAAAAACCCCAAAAATGACTATTAGATCTCTGAAAACGGATCATGGCTCATCTGGGCATGACCTCTTCTACTGGTGGCCTTGAGCTTCCCTTAGGTTCCTTGTGGCAAAAATACCTATAAAAGTCCTCAAATTCCTTTGAAACCTATTCTAATGAGTTCAGAGCATATAAATTAGTCAAGAATGACTATTTAGTCATTGAAAATGGACTTTGGCTCATCCGAGCATGGCCTCCTTCAATGGTGGCCTTGGGCTCCCAAGAGCTCTATGAAACTTCAATATAGAAAAACCTGCAATAGAAGTCTCTAAATGCCTTTGAAAACTGTACCAATGGAAAAAACCCCTAGCTGGGCTTTTTTGGCACCTCATTTGGCCAAAAACTGAAGAAGATAGGCCTCCTGTTTTTTTTCTCCTTCAAGCTTGTTGTCTCTGGTTTGCCAATTCGCACCTCTGTGTGAGTTACCTGGCTTCTGGGTGTTTCCCATGCCTAAAGCCAGAACGCATGTAGTTCCCATGATTGGTGCTAAAATTTCACATCGTTAGCAGACTTAGGGCCTCAAAGGGTGAAGGTGTTGGGCGCATGGGGGACCATATGGCCACGTCCCAGTGCTAAAAAAGGGCACCGTTAGCAACATTCAATGTGGATGCGCCATGTGTCGAGCGCCTAGGTTATAACCGTTTGAAAATCCCACGCCAAAACTGCTCCATGTGGTCGGGTCACATGGCAAGCGCTATACAACTGGGGGCTGGGGCTAAGCCCCAGCCCAGACCCATGACGAACCTTACCATAAAGCGAATTTAAATATATATGAAAACATATGTACGATAAGAGCCAATGAATGGAACGTCGGTATTGTGGACTTGCCAAAGCTTATCCCTACCTGGATCTCGCGAGGTCGAGTCTTGTGGACTCCCACATAATTTTACCATTGTAGCATAACAGGGTACCATGTGGCAGCCCATGTCTGGGCCACGTGGCACCACCCAATTGGACAAAAAATGTTATGTGTCTCAAATCTATTCGTCCATGTGTCCTGCTAATTCAAACGCTTGCCACGTCAGCTTTTCCCAACTCAGCACTGACATGTCAGCATTGTCATGTCACCTGCCACATGTGAGGTATGGCCTTGCCACGTTAGCGATACAAACTGTACATTCAACAAATTTTTTACCTGTTTGGCAAATCAAACAAAACACGATATCTCACTCATCTGATGTCTGTTTGAACCCGTTCAAAGTGCATTGGGTTAGTGAGGATGAGGCCTACACACCTGTTTGTTTTGAAGCGATTCCAAACACTTTGATTTTTGGGCTAAATTTTGACCCCTGGTCTAGATTCTGATCAGTGAAAAAACTTGTCCTTTTTGAAGTTTTTTGTTTCATGAAGGTTGATGGCTGATCAAGTGTTGTTTGTGTGAATGTAGGTAAGCAATTCAGAATTCCAGTCCACTGGAGAGAGAGAGAGACTGGGCATGCCTCAGGGAGGCGATGAGGGATGACGAGCTAGGTGTTCGAAGATCTTTAACAACCTATGGGTTGCTAAAGTTATTCGATTGTTCACTGCTACATGCACAGGAGTACCTATTGCAGTTCTTTATTTCGATGTGGAGCACTGATATGCAGTGTTTCATTATGCGGGGGGGAGCAACTAACATTCTCTGTGATGGAGGATGTCTACTTTTTGACCGGGTTGCCTTTTCGGGGGAGAGCCCTACCTGTTGATCCCCAGTTTCCAGGGGAGGCACACTTGGAATATTTGGCTCCGACATATTGTTCGAGGGAGGATTTTATATCAGGCTCCATTGTATGGATTGGGGCTATGGATACATTGGTGCATCGTTGTGTCACCTCGATGATCATGAGGATCTATGGATCCTTAGCTACTTAGTGGATCAGTGGTGGTCAGCTGAGGATCATGCAGAGGGAATTGGGTGGAGAGAATTTTGTCTGGGGCTTGATGCTGCACACTAAGATGATGGGGCAGCTCAACTGATGTGGGGCCTCCGAATCCGTTGATTTTTCCTTTGGGTTGATCTTGGTGGCATGGTTCTTGGAAAGGTTGCCCATGTTGCACCCTAGATTTTTGTTGGAGGCTATTGCTGCACGGGAGCCATGATTGATGCGGTGGGCATCAATTTTTGTACGACATGGAGGTGGGGAGGGGGGACATTATTTTATGACCGAGCTAGCACGTGTGTGGCGTCAGATGCCACAGATCATACTCCAGTTCCCATATAGTGAGGTGGACTTCCGCCAGGACCCAGATATGGTTTTACCCCCTGGAGATGTGTGGGACCATAGAGGTATGTTGATGTTTTTTATGTTTCTGATGATTTTGATAGTATAACATATGTTGTATGGATGGATGGATTATGATTCTATCGTTGTTTTTTGTATGTGCAGATGTGGGGCCGCGAGGCCAAGAGGTGGAGATGATCAGAGCGCCCACTCGCCAGGGGCCCGTGAGACCACCACGGGAAGAACCGTGGGCGGGAGAGGGATGAAAAATGGATGAGGCTGGTGCGAGGCCTGTTATCGCACAGTTTGTAGCTTAGGTTAAATGCTAAAGGATAGAGGCCAAACTGGCATAACATGAACCTTCCCCACCCAATGTCACCACGATGGGGAGGTTCTTTCTATTTAGGTAGGTTAACCCAGGGGAGACGTCCCCGAAAACCTAGGGTTTTGAAGAGGCTAAGGTATAAAGTCAAGGTTAAAGTTTACTCCTCACAGGTTACCACCAAGATCAGAAGGTCTGGCTAATCAGCCAATAAAGAAGTGTATGCCCAAAGAGAACGCCTGCCCAGAACAAGACAACAATAAATAATATATGCAGGCTATAATTCAGTGGGTTAGTACTTCATGTGACTATCTGATATCAATTAATAAGCAATGTGAAACAATAGATATCAATGAGGTCAACGTCTTATCAATTAGCTATGAAAAAGCATCAATTCATCAATAACTATCAAGATGATTAAGATAAAAATGTATCCAACCAACACTTTACTCAATAAATGATTTAGATCATCATACAATTGCTTATAGAAGACAAATGTTGCATCAAGATGGATTATTCAAGTGTGACGTCAGCCTAGTTAGGGTTAGTCAATTTGTTAGGATTTCAAAATGTAAAGTTTTGAGAGTTGTGTTGAGCACCTTCACTTCAACGTTGTGTGTCTAGGATTAGTGCCTAAGGGTAAATGGAGTCAAACAAGAAGAGGGCACAAGGTTTTGAAAGGATGAAGACTAAAGACAAGAGGGAAGGGTCTAGAGTGTTGCAAAGGCAGGGCCCTAGAATCAAAACCCTAGGGAAAAGAGGCTCACTCCAGTGTTGCTTAAGCAAGGCCTCGTGCTCTTTCCTCCTTCCTTAGATCAACTTGGCAAAACGACTAGCATAAATGATAAATTCAACTAAAGGATGAGGTAAGAGAAAGTGTTGCAAAGGCAAGGCTTTCAAACCCTAGAATATGATGACCCTAGGTGTAGATAACCTAGGCCTAGGATGTCACTCCCTATTCAACCTATAAAAATTCAATGCTAGCTTAAGGGAAGTGTTGACCCAAAAATCTGCTCTGGGCTCAACATGGTGTTTTACACAGTTACTTCTCCATAAAATCCCCTTGGTGCTATGGTTCCAGTCAAAGACAGTGGCGGGGGTCATAGTTACTGTGGCCTCTGCCCTTGAAAGAGTATCAGTTGGGTGCACTCAGGGACTTGTGGGCCTTCCTATGGCATTTCTTCCTCATGTCAAAACTGTTCTATTCAAGGGGTACAACACTTTCAAGTGGCATGGATCAGAACAAGCTTTTCAACAAGCTATCATGATCTTGATTCCAAGTCAGTATGACCCATATGAGGCACGCAAAGTCAAAGTCACCTGAATGGGCCAAACTAATAGCTGTAGCTTCCTGATCTGATTCTGTTCAGATGATGGTATCAAAGGGAAAATCAAACCCAAACATGGTGTAGGGCAGTGTGAGACCTTTCCAACGGTATATCCCGTGCTTGGTTTCGACCCCCGG
>SNQJ01S0028627.1:211961-227969 GCA_010110895.2 Picea sitchensis | reverse complement strand
TCCTTTGTCTGCTCTGATAACATCTACTATCTAAGAGCAAGAATTCTCTTCATGTATATCCATGGATGGCTCTTTCTCTCTATCATGATGCTCTTGGTAGGAGCTTTCACTTTCATAAGAATATTGGCAGCCTATGCTTTCTGCTTCTGAATACTCTTCAGGGGTAGGTGAGCATAGAACTCTTTTATCTTGCAAAGAGAAAAGAGCAATATCTTGATTCTTTTCTTCAACCATTTCTTCTTTTAAATATGAGACAGCAGGTGTACTAGGGGAGGAAAATAATGCATCCATAGTTATGCCATCATCAACGCTATCATCAATCATATATGGAAGGCCTTCTTCTTGGGAAATAGAGAGAGAAAAATTTTCATCCGTATATGTAGAATACTCACTTTTATCCTCACTTTCTCTCTCAATCAGATATTTACCAGACTCATCACACGAGGAACACTCTATCATCTATAGGATGTGAAGTGCTAACCTCTTACAACAGCCATCAAAAATAAGATGATTTGGGTAAATCTTCTCATAATATGAATTAAAAGAATCGTGAAAATCCTTCAAGGAATGGATACTAGCAGTAGGGAGAGATTGACACCATTCACGAGCATCTTCCTCTAAAGAAAATTTGAACATATTGATCCAGACATCCTCATGAAAGAAACCATGTTCAAGTATGCATATATGAAATTTTAGTAAGTGATCATCGGGATGTTCATGTTTGCTTCCTATAAATCTCGGAAGATAATCATCCCATTCATTTATAGCCAGCACTGGATGTGAATAACCAACTACGGCTGAGAAATTGAAGAGGGCAAATTTCTTGGCCAAGATAGCCTCCATATCCTTTGATTTGTCTCCCTTCAGAGGAGTCAGCAACAGATTCTGCACAGTGGAGTCACCATGGTGAAAGATAATCAGTGAGAATAATGTGTCCATCTTTAGTTCACCATCTAAAACTGGATCTCTGCAATGTTGGTCTTCCCAGGGAGTTTTTCAATCTGGGACAGCAACTAAAATCCTTCTCGAGAAAGATTTCCCTTCTTAATAATCCTCTCTGGGTCAGATTCAGGTGTAGTCAGAGGCATCTATGGAGTAGACCTCGTGTGTCTGCCTCTAGAGGCCAAAACTGAAACAGAGGAGTCGAAACAATGGAGTCACCAGGTGAAAGCGGAATCTTCAATGGTTATGATATCTGATGCACCTTAAGAATCAGAATCTCTTTGTCATTCTATCCCAGGTAAATGTCTTCAATTCGTTCCCCAATAACGGTGCCAGAAATGTTAGCACTAGAAATCACCTCTAGATTGCATTGGAGGTAAACCCAATACCCATTAGAGTTTTATGTCACAGGTTGGTTTTAAAGAGGTCAAATGGGCGCAGACTCAAGATGATATTGTTTTAACTCAGAAAACTAGACTGGTATGCACATGCAGGTGAGGTCTTAATTAACTTCAGTCAGTAAGTTGGAGTAAGGGTGAATAGAGGGAAGACTTTGGTGAGGAGAGTGTGGAGGTATCTCGTAGACATTAGGTCTTCTAGTAGCCTAAGGAGGAAAAGCTTCAAATACAAGATCCTCTTGGATTCAAAACTTTAGGAAACTGAAAGAACATAAATAATAGCACTGCAATCAAACATACATTACAATACAGTCAAAACAATCCATGTGAATCCTTCAATCATGTACACTTCAATATCAGAGGCAAATATGATGAAAAAGAAGTTGACTTTCATTAAACAAGAAGTCTAAGATCCAAATACATAACCAGAGAACTAGAAGCCGTGTTGGTTTTAAAGAGGTCAAATGGCTGCACTCAAGATGATATTGTTTTAACTCGTAAAACTAGACTCATGCACATGCATGTGAGGTCTTAATTAACTTCAACCAGTAAGTTGTAGTAAGGGTGAATAGAGGGAAGACTTCTTTGTGGAGGAGGAGTGGAGGTATCTCTCGTAGATTGGGTCTTCTAGTAGTCTAAGGAGGAAGCTTCAAATACAAGATCCTCTTGATTCAAAGATTCAAGAAACTGAAAGACAACATGTATCAATAGCACCTAATCAAACATTACAATACACAAAACAATCCATGTGAACTTTCCAATCATGTACACCCCAATATTAGAGGAAAATAGGATGAAAAAGAAGTTTATTTTCATTAAACAAGAAGTCTAAGATCCAAATACATAACCAGAGAACTAGAAGCTTCATCAAAAGTATACAATACACGAGCCTAGCTCAACCATCAATCTCTTTACAAATATCAATGCCTATATATAGTAGAATCACTTGAACTATCGCGAGTGTGATCGATTGCTTTTATCTAAATTTTTCACCGACGCCCACTGGCCGTGACTGCGCATAATCTTCGTCGATGTATTCTCCATCTATACCACCGCTAACTCAAATCTACCAATATTTCTCTCGGGAGCCTTTCCATTTATGTGTTGAGACGAGGTCTCAAACACCACCCCCATTCTAGACCGCCTTCATTGGGATCGATAAGGCCCCGACACCTAAGCGAATGTTCTAGATTTGCGCTAACGACTTCTAATGAAATAATTTTGATACCGGTGGTTATGCAAATCCTCTTCAGACTCGCCACCCAAAAGGTGTTTCACTTTATGCTTCGGGTGCTTCGGATGTGAGCCACTCCCCTACTTCCGACAACTCACACTTAATCAAATAGCGTTAGTTCCCTTCTTATGGACCCCTCCAATATGACCACTGCTACGACCTCGGGCTTATCTTCAAGGCACTTTGGGACTTCTGCCGTGCTCGTTCCTTCCTCGTAGACTTCTGCGACAATGTTTCATTTAAAACCTGCAGTGACAAATATATGTGACCTTAAATTGAATGGTCCATATCTATTTCGGCTTTGGCCATTTATTTCGGCCCGAATGAATCAATTTAAGGATTGATCCGGAATCGGATCCAAGCCCGACATGTGGTTTGAAAATGCCTCAAAATGAAAGTGCTCAATCCAACAAAAACCAACTGGCTGCGGTCCTATTCCGGCTCTTCCGATTCCACCGGTATATTTATTTTTGTCAAATGGACTCCGTGATGCTTAAAGTTATCATGCCTTTTGATCGGAAGTTCCAAATGGAAAAAGTCAGCTATCAACCTGGTCAAAAGTCAATGATGACATCAGCATGTTGAATGTACAAGAGACATGGCACTCTCTGGTTGGTGGTGATTGGGCAGGTTTGCTGTCAGGGCAGACATGTGGTATAACCGGACTGCATTACCGGTTGACAAGTGGCATTTGTCCTGTCGATTGAAAGTGCCATTTGCCTACCATGGGCACCATCGCACCCAACAACAAAGCGGCGTGTTTCGTGTTTTAGTCCATGGGTTTTGAACCCATGACCAACCACTCAGCCTAAGTGCCTTCACAATAGTCCTATAACCAATGCACCAAATTATTTTATGTTATTAAAACCCACAATATAAAGATATTGCATAGTATTATATGCATAGTTGAGGGATTGACCTGCTTCCCAGCTGCTGGTCAAAATGCATATGACCTTAGTAAGCATGCTGCTACCGTAAGGCTTATAAAGCAAATTTAACCAATTTATAACCATAAAGTGGGTATTTTAACTAATTTTGGGTTTTTAATTAATGTTTAGCCCATTTTAATGTAATTAATCCATTTTGGGAGTTATTGGGCATTTAGAGCCTAAATTCGTGGAGGTAGTTGGAGATGGAAAACTAACTTCCCATCTATATAACCAATGCAGCCCGTCTGGTACATGGGAACAGATTTGAGGGCATTCAGAGAAGAATGATGCTAAGGAGAAGACAAGCCAAAGCCATTGAGGCGAGAAGGTTGGACGAGATTTGTCTAATTCATTTCGAGCTCTGGATGTCCGTTTCGCGTGCCATTTTTTTGTGCATGGTTCTAGATATCCGGGCTAACATGAATGACATCACCTTGTATCCATTTGGCATTGCAGCTGCATGTACTTTTTGAGCTTTCAACAGAAATAAAGAAGCCTCCCCTACGCAGAAAGGCCCTCGAGACGAGGGCAAGTTGCAGTCAACCTCATATCAACTGCTGCACATGGTTTGTTGTTTATTCTTTCATTTCAGATCTGCAAATGTATATATGGCTGTCATAATCTCTCTTTCCTCATTATTTTCACTAAGTTTCAAATGGTTAATTAACGCACGCAAAATTAAAACTCAACCATAAGTCATTAAAGATCCATGGATCAAGTGGTATCAGAGCTAGTTGACGCTTTGGATTTGTTTTCCTTTGCATGTTAACCGTGGAAAGCTACAAATGCGGGTGAAGGCGAGCTTGTTGCGAGAATCCATTAATTGGATTGAGAAGAAGAGCTTCTCACCGCGAGAAAGATGGCATCGAAGAAGGGATTTCTCAAGATGAGAAAGAGTTCGAAAACATTTCTTTGCTATGTCCGGATGGTGAAAGTTTTGTACGTAAGATATCACTTTGGAACAGGCTTTTCACCAGCCAAGTGATTCTTCAAAGGAAAAAGTGAAGAGGATCTGATTCCTCGATTCCTCCTCTTCACCCATCAACACCTCCTTCTTCTCCTTCTTCTTCAAGTTCAAGTTCAAGTTCAAGTTCCAAATCTAGTGGAAAGAAAAATGTTCATAAGAATAAAAATGAAATGCCATTGTTAAAACTTCTGATGTAACTTGAGTTGCCCATATATGATGGTGAAGTACCTGCAGAAAACTTGATAACCTGACTGTATGTATGGAGGTATACCAAAGGTGCAACATCAAGGATGAGGCCACACCTAACTTCAAGTTGGCATCTTTGAGACTCAAGTGTGTACAGCCTTATTTGCGGCAGAGCAAGTCGCAAAAAGGAACACAAAATGGGTAATGTATTTCCATCATGAAAGGATTTCATTTCGTGACTTAGGAAACAATTCTATCCTTGGGTTATAAAGAAAAGCAATAATTGAATGGCAATCTTTAAAACTAAGAAAAGGGACAAACGCTGCAAGAATACACCGATGGATTTCCAAAATGGCATTAATGTTAGATATTCCTTTGCAAAACACAAGAACCCTTATGAAGTATATAGGAGGTTTTACATGCGATATTGTGGAAACATCATTGTTTTCATGTTTGACCCACTAACCTTCCTTTGATGAGGTTTTAGTCTGCCACGTGATATTGAAGCAGGAAAGCAAAGTCGTGGGACCGCTGCCTTCGAGGAAAGAGGGACAAGAGGAAAAGGCATGGTAATGGAAAGAGTCGTGAATGCAGGGTCAAAGAAGGAAGGAAAGCCCTCTTGCAAGCATTGCAAGAAAGAGGGATATGATGAGGACAGAGCATAAGGCTTGTGATCCCGAAGAGGCCAAAGTGGTTCAAAGAAAAAGAAGGGAACACAAACAAAGTATAAATTTACATCAAAGCCCAATAGACTTGGGATCTGATTCATGTGATGAATCAAAGGTCTTATTGGTTGGTATGTCAAGTAAAAATGGTGAAGATATTGATCAGAAGCAAGTTGTTTCCATATAAGGGTAATCATGCAATAATACCAAGATAGAAACATTAATCAAAAGTGGATCTCAATCTAATCTAACTTTAAGAATTGGTTAAGAAATTGGGATTAAAACACAAACTCATCATAAGCCTTACACACTTAAAATGGATAAGTAATCATCATCAAATGCACATACAAAACAAAGGTAATAACTAAATTTGCAATTTCATCTTAAGTATGTGGACTAAGTAACTTGTGATGTTGTGTCGCTAAGAGAATGTGAATGATCTTAGGTGTCCATACTTATTTGATCGTAAAGAAATCTTCGCTGTGACAAAGAATCAACATCAATTCACTAAAGAAGGTCAAGATTATGTGGTTCAAGTGCTCATCGTGTTAAAGCAAATAAACACTTCAAACAATGGAAACAATTAATCTAATGCAAAGGTAAGCATGCAACAAACCAATAATTGTTTCAAATGAAGTAATTGATCTAAGCAAGAACAAAATATGGTTGTTGAATGGAAAATCAATCATAAGTTGCTTCAAGATAGCTCATGTCGTAGATATTTCTGCTATATCACCATTTGTCGCTTCGCATGTCATTATTAAGTACGTTTTCTACATGGATGATATTGTCTTCAGTAAGTTGTAACATGGTTCAAATGGCTAAGAATATACCGTCATTGTCATGATTGTGTTACAGCTTGATCTTGATGAGCAGTACGTGACGCAGTTCGAGACGAGAACAAGCCTATGGCCTATCCTAAGCTTCTTGACTGGTCAGTAACTTTTGGAGACCAAAAGGTCTTATTGTAGAGAGGTGTGATCCGAAATCGATCCGTAACCCCATAGGCTTTGAAAAATGCTCAAAAATGAAAGTTCGTAATCCGACAAAACCAACGCCATTGCATAGTCCGGCCTTTGTCTTCCCGATTCCGTTGGTATATTTACTTTGTCAAATGGGATCTGTATGCGAAAGTTATCTCGTTTTGATCGGAAGCCCAAACGTGTAAAAAGTCAAAGGTCAACCGGTCAAAAAATCATTTACATCAGCATGATGATCGGTGCGTGATGACGTGGCACTCTCCGCTGATGGTGATTACAAAATGGTTGTCGGCGCATACGTGGCGTAACCTGACCAAATAATGGTTGACAAGTGGCATTTGTCCGTCGAATGGAAAAGTGCCACGCGGGTTCAATCATGTATGCCCACGCGTGGTTCCAACATCAGTCGAAGTGGTAGGTTTCAAAATTTTTGGGGTCCATGGGTTTTGAACCCATGACCAACCACTAAGCCTAAGAACATTCACAATAGTCCTATAACCAATGCGACCAAATTATTTTATGTTATTAAACCCACAATATAAAAATATTACTGTATAGCATGCATAAAGGAGGGGTCATTAAGCCCCAGCGCGTGGTCGTTTAAATGCATATGACCTTAAAAGGGCGCACGCGCTCACAAAAGGGGGCTTATGCCAAATTTTAACCAATTTATAACTATAAAGTGGTATTTTAACCAATTTTTGGTTTTAATTAATGTTTAGCCCATTTTAATGTAATTAATCCATTTTCGGGAGTTAGGTAGTTTTGGAGGCTAAATTCGTGGAGGAAGTTGAGATGGATAACTAACTTCTCAACTATATAACCAAGGCATGGCTTGAGGCCATGGGGACAGCTTTGAGGGTATTCGTGAGAATGACAAGTTGAGGAGAAGCCAAGCCAAAGCCACTTTGAGGCAGAGAAGTCATGAGGAGGAGACGCTGTCTGACCATTTCTGGGAGCTCCAGACATCCGTTTCTATGCCATTTTGTGCATGGTTCTAGATATTTGGGCAAACATGAACAGATCAGTATTGTAGCCATTTGGCATTGCAGCTTATGTACTATTGAGCTTCTAACAGAAATAAAGAAGCCTCCCCATAGAGAAAAAGGCCCAGAAACGTAGGCAAAGTTGTACCAAACTCCGCTATCAATCTGCGTGTTATGTTTTGCTATTTATTCTTCATTTCAGATCTTCAAATGCATATATCACAGTCATAATTCCTCTTCTTTCCTCATTATTTCAATAAGTTTTCAAATGGTTAATTTGTTAACGCATGCAAAATTAAAACTCAACCATAAGTCATTAAAAGATCCTCACGGATCAAGGGAGCCACCCTCGACTCTCCGATTTTCTTCTTTAGCTTAACCCAAATCTACCAATATTTTATATGTCACCAAAAAAGTTTCAGTGTCCAGGTCTCGAACTACACTCTCATTCTCGGTACTGGCCTTCATTGGGACGATAAGGCCCGACACTCCATGAATAGGTTCTTAGATTCGCGCTGCTAACGACTTCTACGAGTCACCCTTTGAGTTCTCGTTGCCATGCAACTCTTCGGTGGACTGCCGCTTCACCCAAAAGGTGTTTCTCACGACTTTCATGCTTGGTAAGTTTCATGTATTTCACTCCCACTCTCCCCGATTTTCTCAACTCGCTAACTGGAGCCTAGAGAGCGCTAGCTCCTTTCTTATGGACCCCTCCGATATTACCACCGTTATGACCTGGGGCTTATCTTCTTCGTTCTTTGACTTCGGCGCCTAGCTTCAGCCCTTCGATACTTTGCAATGTTTCTCATTTTAAACTCCCGAAGTAAAAAATCTGATGATGCGTATTTCATAATTTGAATGGTCCATATCTATTTCAAGCTTCGGCCATTTATTTCGGGCCTGGAATGAATCACTCCAATAATTCTATGATGCACTTTTGCACTCATGGTTGTGGCCTTCCTATGGCTCTCGACAACTTTATGTGATAACAACTCCTATCCAAATGTGGTTGATCGCTACATCAATGGTTAAGGAAAACCACTTCAAATACCGCTTCCTCGGCCGACCGCGGTGATAATCTTCAGCAGTCGACGCTGAGCTCTTCCATCTAGAACTCTCCACTGTCACTCGCGAACTCAAATCTACCAATATTTTCTGGCTTTCCATTTATGTGTTGAGACGAGGTCTCAACCACCGCTCTCATTCTCAGTAATTGCCTTCATTGGGATCAGGATAAGGCCTGACACCCATGAATGTTCTTAGACGGTGCCAACGACTTCTACGAGTCAATTTTGACGCCTCGAGGTTATGCAAATCCTCTTTTGTGACCAAGCGCTTACCCAAAAGGTGTTTCGTGACTTTGCGTTTCGGGTGCTTCGATGTGAGCCACTCCCGACTCTCCCGATTTTTGAACTCATGAACTGGAGCCTAGAGAGCGCTAGCTCCTTTCTTATGGACCCCTCTGATATGACCACCATTATGACCTGGGGCTTATCTTCAAGGCACTTTGGGACTTCAGGCGCTTCGGGCTTCAGCCCTTTGAGACTTTGCTTTTCGGGTGCTTCGATGTGAGCCACTCCCGACTCTCCCGATTTTCGAACTCACGAACTGGAGCCTAGAGAGCGCTAGCTCCTTTCTTATGGACCCCTCCGATATTACCACCGTTATGACCTGGGGCTTATCTTCAAGGGGAATGAATCACTCTAAGTGATGTACTTTGCACTCATGGTTGTGGCCTATGGCCCTTTACAACTTTATGTGATAACAACTTCTATCCGCAAATGTGGGTTGACTTGCCATCATTAGTCAAGGAAAACCACCCAAATTTTTCAGTCGGCGTCTGCTCTGTCAGACTGTGCAGACAATCCTCTGTTGTCAGACGCGAGCTCTTCCATCTAGACCTTCTCTGTCACTCGCGAACTCAAATCTACCAATATTTTCTGGCTTTCCATTTATGTGTTGAGACGAGGTCTCAACCACCGCTCTCATTCTCGGTAATTGCCTTCATTGGGATCAGGATAAGGCCTGACACCCATGAATGTTCTTAGACGGTGCCAACGACTTCTACGAGTCAATTTTGACGCCTCGAGGTTATGCAAATCCTCTTCTGTGACCAAGCGCTTACCCAAAAGGTGTTTCGCGACTTTGCGTTTCGGGTGCTTCGATGTGAGCCACTTCCGACTCTCCTGATTTTCGAACTCACGAACTGGAGCCTAGAGAGCGCTAGCTCCTTTCTTATGGACCCCTCCGATATGACCACCATTATGACCTGGGGCTTATCTTCAAGGCACTTTGGGACTTCGGGCGCTTCGGGCTTCAGCCCTTCGAGACTTTGTGTTTCGGGTGCTTCGATGTGAGCCACTCCCGACTCTCCCAATTTTCGAACTCACAAACTGGAGCCTAGAGAGCGCTAGCTCCTTTCTTATGGACCCCTCCGATATGACCACCGTTATGACCTGGGTCTTATCTTCAAGTCACTTTGGGACTTCGGGCGCTTCGGGCTTCAGCCCTTCGAGACTTTGCAATGTTTCTCATTTTAAAACTCCCAGAGTGACAAATCTGATGATGCGTGGCTCTTGCTAATTGAATGGTCCATATCTATTTCGGGCTTCGGCCATTGATTTCAGGCCTGGAATGAATCACTCTAAGTGATGTACTTTTCACTCATGGTTGTGGCCTATGGCCCTTGACAACTTTATGTGATAACAACTTCTATCCGCAAATGTGGGTTGACTTGCCATCATTAGTCAAGGAAAACCACTCAAATTTTTCAGTCGGCGTCTGCTCTGTCAGACTGTGTAGACAATCTTCTGTTGTCAGACGCGAGCTCTTCCATCTAGACCTTCTCTGTCACTCGCGAACTCAAATCTACCAATATTTTCTGGCTTTCCATTTATGTGTTGAGACGAAGTCTCAACCACCGCTCTCATTCTCGATAATTGCCTTCATTGGGATCAGGATAAGGCCTGACACCCATGAATGTTCTTAGACGGTGCCAACGACTTCTACGAGTCAATTTTGACGCCTCGAGGTTATGCAAATCCTCTTATGTGACCAAGCGCTTACCCAAAAGGTGTTTCACGACTTTGCGTTTCGGGTGCTTCGATATGAGCCACTCCCGACTCTCCCGATTTTCGAACTCACGAACTGGAGCCTAGAGAGCGCTAGCTCCTTTCTTATGGACCCCTCCGATATGACCACCGTTATGACCTGGGGCTTATCTTCAAGGCACTTTGGGACTTCGRGCGCTTCGGGCTTCAGCCCTTCGAKACTTTGCAATGYTTCTCATTTTAAAACTCCCAGAGTGAMAAATMTGATGATGCGTGGCTCTTGCTAATTGAAWGGTCCATATCTATTTCGGGCTTCGGCCATTGATTTCGGGCCTGGAATGAATCACTCTAAGTGATGTACTTTGCACTCATGGTTGTGGCCTATGGCCCTTGACAACTTTATGTGATAACAGCTTCTATCCGCAAATGTGGGTTGACTTGCCATCATTAGTCAAGGAAAACCATGCCACTTGAAATAATCCATTGGTGGTTCGTAAGGGAGTAGACTTTCTCTCCTATCAAATGACTTTAGGTCTTGGGTTGTTAACTTGTTTCCTTACATTCAAGGAAGACAAACTCTTAGCTAATCATAAGCAATTTTAGGTCTTACGTTAGGACCAAAAAGGTAGTGTCATCCTATATAGTATCTGCAAGAAAGCTAGTATCCCTTGTGGGAATCACTAAGGCTACCTCGAATGGGGTCATGTGTTTTATAGTATCATCTAGCCTTAATCTCGTACATGAGACCAAATACTATCCCTTATTGCAATTTAACCTCATGCCAGGAGGTAACTCAAATAAAATTTATTTGACGCCTTTGAAAATAATATTGATATTGTTTTATTAAGTATCTTGATATAATTTAGGAGTAAGTTAAAAAGTGGACAAACTCATCCATTTTGTTTTTGTTAAAATTTATCTCCAACTCCAGTAAGAATTGTGTTAGAAGTTATAGTTCCACTTGATTGATGGGAACTTTGACCATGAAACTTTTCTCGTCGGGGTTTTAGCCTATTTTAAGAAGACCCAAATCATTGAAATTTAAAAAAATGAGTGAATCGAGACGAAACTTTGCCTCGTCAAAGAAAAAGAAAAGAAAGACTTACCAAAAAGGTTGAGTTTGTCCACATTTTAACTCACTCCATATAATTGTCATGATAGGGTTCGAAGACCACTATTTCTTTATCTCCCCATATCTCATTTCCATTGTTTTTCTTTCAAAGCATCCCCAAATAAGATTATTTTCTCATTTCATTTTCATTGTTATCTTTCATTTTTAGGCTAACATTTCTATATTAAGTTGAACAAACAAGTATTCTCACCTTGTAACCAATCAACCATTATATTTAAGAGAAGACTCCCTTATAGTTCTCCTCCTTAAAATAAAGATAAAGATTATGGTATGTGATTATTTATAAGTTGTTGCAGATCCATTTTCACAACTAACATAAGATAACACATTAAAAAAAAGAGAGAGATTTTATAGTAAAAAACTATCAAAACCATCACAAGTAGACGTATCCCACTATTATTTTACATGTACAAAACACATCCTTAAAAAAAAAAATATGAAAATCGAGTAAACAAACATACTTATTAAAAAAATTATAATACTCTTATAAATCGTTATAAGAAATGAAATTATAGTTTGAATTTTTTTATAATACTCTTATGAGTCGTTATAAGAAATGAAATTATAGTTTAAAAGCAAAGATATTAACACATTAAGTTATATAATATAGTTAAACTGTCTCGTAACACAAAAAAAAATATCTGAAGTTAAGGAATTATGCGATTTTAGGAATCCTATTTGTGGTTTCATTTTTCAACCATGTATGATTGAATAAAAAAATTAAATTTTATATAAGTGGAACTCGCTACATTTTATCGTACGATACTTGTGCCTTCCCCTTTTGGGATTTTTGGTTTTTATAATATATTGGTATTTTTAATGGGTTTATTATTTAGATTTATTTTAATATTTATTAAATTTTCATAAAAATAAAAAAGGAATATATTAAATAATTTTAAATATGTAATTTTTATATTTAAAGATGATAAAATTGAAAATATCAAGTTTATTGTGATTTTTGAAGTTAAGACTCCATTAAAAGTAATTAGTGAAATTAGAGATTATTACTGTTAATTTAGATTTTAATAATATTCATTTTATTTTTAAATTCATAAGATTAAAAAATCAATTTTATTAATCAAAATAAGATTTATTTTATTTTATTTTAATAATATTCCTTTTGTTTTTAAACTCATAAGATTAGAAAATTAATTTGATGAATCAAAACAAGATTTTAAAAATCTTTGTAATATTTCAAATTCTTTAAATTAATGATTTTAATTTCATAATTAATTTTATTTGTAAATTTTCATAAGATTTAATATTATTAATATGTTTGTTTGTTTTTATTATTAATAGGTAAATTAAATTTTAAAATGTTTATTACAATAATTTTTAAATTGTTTTCGTGGGCAATAGGTTCAATTGCAACCACGGGTAGTATTTGGTCTCATGTATGAGACTAAGGCTTAATTCTACTTGAAAGCATGTAACCCCACTGTTGTAGCCTCGACGATGACACTAGGGGATATTGCCTTTCTTCTTTTCCAAGTAAAAAATCGCACTTTGTATTCAAAAAATGGGGATGGCAGCTAGGGGAAACCCTAGCCGCAGTCACGTTTTCTCGTTGCATCTTCTGTGTCGGCCTTCGTGGCCTCTTTGTTTCTCGTCTGGTGCTCGAGTATGGGGATGGCCCGTGTTCTCCCCTTTGCTAATGCGCTTGTGATCTCTACGTGGATCTTGTATGGATCGTCCTGCTTCTGATAGGTCGTTGGTGGTTCTTATGCTTGCCCTTTTGTTTCTAATGCTCGTGGACTCTTCTTTTATGAGTATGGGATGAGTGTGTAGCTTGCCCTCTCCTTAGATCTAGTGTTGTTTTCACAGATCGCCTATTATGTGCTTGGATTAGGGGTTGTGTTTGTGTTCTTATATTATGTGGGCTTCTTTCCTAGGTGGCTTTGCTTCTCATCATGGGTGTTATTCTTTTGCTTGCAAGTCCGTACCTGGGCTTTGGCTCGCAAGGACCTCTGCGTCATCCTTCTCCCTTGCTCTTGTTCCTGTCTGTGAATGCAGATCCAGTTATTCTTTTTATGCCATGGCAAGTTCGTTTGGTTTTTCTCATGGATTATCTGTTGCATATTCTTGTTGGTTTGGCTTGGGTGCCTGATGTCTGTGCAGTATGGATGGTTTGGGACGAGCTAGGTGCCTTCTTTCGGTCAGATCATCTCTTTCTGATCGATCTATTTTCCTCCTTCTGTGTGGTTCACAGGCTCTCTCCTCGGTGGGTGGTCTCTTTCTTGGGTCAGGTTCTCTTCTAGTTGCGGCTCCATTCTCTGGTGGTTCCAATTCGTTCAGGGTTTGATGTATGCTCAGATCAGAGTCCATTTGTGTTGTGTGCCTGTGGATTTCTCTTTCTTTTTCTGTATGAGGGTGTGGCTTGAGCTTTGAGGTCCAGTTTAGGGTGTGCAGTGTTGTTGTGTGCCCCAATCAACACTTTGAGGTCCTTCGTGTGGGCGTGCAACTCCTTGGTTTCTCTATTGCTCGTTGGAAAGGGTTTTTGTTGGTGTCGTGGTCATCTGGTTCGTTTTGGGGGATCCATACCCCTCTGATATGGTATGTCTGGTCTCCGAGGTTTTTATGTGGTGTTCGCTCTCTGGGGGTTCTTCTGTGGTGGGGTTTCTTGAGGCCTCTTGGACTACTTCTGCCTCTCTTTGGGTTTATTTCTCAGCTCTTTATTTTGTTTCTTTTTTTTTTGGTTTTTCAACCATTTTCATGGCCATTTCTGACTTCTTTCTACTACTCAAAGTTTTCACCCAAGTTTTGGGATGTTCTTAAAGCACCTACAAAATGTAATTTGGTTCTCTATGGATGAATAGAATTACACTTTTTTCTATGGAAAAAAAAAATTGGGATACAAAGCACATTCTTCAAGTGTCATAGTATTGAGTTCATCATCAAAATTACATTAGAAAGTACTTGTGAAAATTACACTAGAAAGTACTTGTGAATGACTAGCCACAGACATGTAAGTATCTCAAAATTAAATAAACCTCATCTACGGTCGTCGTGTACCTATCTCTATATATTCTCAACATATTATGGTCATCTAAAATACTCTAAAAATACCTCACCTATTAGTATAAATCCTACACATGATTGTCTAAAAGATATTCAAAAGTTTTGTCTGGTCTTTATTAAGACCCCGTCAAGGTATTATGCTATCCACGGGAAGCCTATATCATGTTTGTAAGTTTGTTTCAACAAATAATCAGCCTCAATGTTTAACTCCCAAAAAATATGGTTGCAAGTAATATGATCATACTATGTTGTGTTCTTTTGTGATTTAGTTACCATTGGTAGCAGGTTTATGTTGTGTATTGTTTGTTCATGCTTCAAACGTCTAATAACCAAAAGAGAGTCTCCATATACTTAGAGTTTGCAAACACCTTTGCACAAATCCACCATTAAGAGTGATCAAATGACCATAAGTTCAACAAAGTTGTTGGAACCACTTTCCAAATTTGCTTGAAATTTGAAGTAATGTATATCCTCCAAATATAGTATACCTCCCATACCACACTTATTCTCTACCCCTTGTTGACAAGCACCATCAAAGAGCCCCAAGGGAAATTCTTGTCAATGTATAGCTCACCCAGTCATGTTGTGGGACCCTTAGCGAAATGTTTTTCTTTAAATATTGGAGCAAGGTTGTAATCTATGTTATAACATAGAATGTAGGCATCGACATATGTTATAGCTCACCCAGTCATGTTAAGCTTGAGGAAGCCTTCTGGAGGAGGGGAACAGAAGGAAGGGCTGCTGGGGGAAAGGGGTCGGACGGGAGAAGGTCGATCCTGTAGTGGAGGAGATGGAATCCAGAACCGAATTAAGGGAATCTCTTCTGGAGAGCTGCTATCAACCTCATCGTAACGTGGCTGAAGATGGAGGGTCTCCAGGATGTTACGATAGCATTGATGCCAGCAATGTTTCCATGGGAAGGACATACCTCTGAAAGTCCTCTTGTTCCTTTCTTTCCAGGTTTGCCATAGAATAAAGCCCGGAAGGAGTTGCCAGACCCGGTTTTGAAGCGGGGAACGGAAGGCTTGGTCCCTCCAATTAGTGATGGTCTCCAGAATGCTATCTCTGCTACGGTCTGAGGTGCGCATAATAATTGTCGCTTGATCCCATATTTGGCCAGTATAATTGCATGAGTTAAGGAGATGGTTCATTGTTTCCTCTGCCTCTCCATAGAGTAAGCATATCGAAGGACCAAGGAATCCCCTTTTCGAAAGGTTATCCTAGGTGAGGATGCTGGAGTGGGTAATTAACCAGAGGAAAAGGGTTATTTTCGGCCAGTGCTTAAGGTTCCAGATCTTGCACCACACTTTCGTGTTAGGGACTGGGACTGCTTGTGCTTTGAGCTAGTATGCTTCCTGTGTGCTGGAGGTTTCATGCAGCCTATGACCCCACCTTAGGATGTCCTCTCCTGCTAATATGGAAATTTTCCGTTTCGCCATCTCTTCGTGCCAAGGAGCTAGATCCACGCCTGGCTCCAGCTCGATGCTTTCCCTGTTCAGGTGCCACTTGTGCCAAGTGTCT
>SNQJ01S0028627.1:175971-199660 GCA_010110895.2 Picea sitchensis | reverse complement strand
GCTATGACCATCATACTAACCTTTGGTCAAAATTAAAGTCAAGGTATTAGATGGATTAAATTTGAGATCATAGAGTTTATTCTCTAACCCAACCTTCTGTCAAGATAACATATTGTCCTAGTACAAAAGACAGGTTGAAGAAATCACTTGTCATCTTGAGTGAAGGAGACTTGGAAGAAAAGCAACACGCACTCATTCTTGAGGACAAGACTCCAGGTTCCAGGTTTGGTTAATTAAGCTGATAAGATTCAAAATTACGCATGGCAAAATTGATTACTACCCCTTACAAGTAAACACTATAGTTGAGGTACCAATGTTTGTAAAGTATTATACTTGGTAGCATGTGAGCATATTGAGATAAATGCTTAATGTAATAGATACAACTAACATCTCCTCTAGGAGAAACTTCTTGTGTTGATCCCATGTTACCACGGAGGAATGTTCAATCACAACACTAGAAGAATGTTGACCTCATTTCGTATTGTATTTCTTACTTTTGATCTTTTCTTCAGACAGGTCACAAGTGATAACTCTAAAGGAGCTACTATAATGATTATTCGTGTTTTTGTTTTATCTACTATTATCAAAAGAGTATTATTCTTGCTTGTTTTTTTTACCTTGTTCAAGTCACAGGTGATAACCTTGAGGAAGACATAGTGAAGGTTGCAGAAGGCAACATATTACATGAGATATGAAGCAGACTATGTACATGACCATATACATTCATGTACCCAAAGAGAAGAAGTCCAAGCTAGATCCTTTAGGAAGAAAGGATACAATGAATATTCAAAGACATCTCTAGCAAGAGAAAGATTGAGACAAGCAAAGACGTTGTCCTTGAAGAAAATATAGTTTTTCAAAGAACCAGAGAATCTCATATGGAGATTGACAGTGAGACAATACCTTCTCCCCCTTTAGCAATTCAGAGGGAGACACACATTACTCCAGATTATCCAGGATCTCTAGTTGATATGTTCAGAGATATTGCAGTAAGGCATAAAATGCCTACCTAGACTCACTCTGCAAGAGGCAGAGAAACATACAAGCCTCTCAAGACACATTCCAAGAAAAGAAAAAGAGATTTTCAAGCTATCCTTCATTCATGAGCCACTTCATTAATGTTGAGACTCCTTGTCTTAGAGAAGCAACAAGAGAACCGGTATGGCAAGATACCATAATGCAAGAAAACCAGTATATCTTAAAGAATGATGCATAAGATATTATTCAGGGACCAGAAAGGGAAGTCTGTGGTAACTTCCAAGTGGATCTATAAGATCAAGCATGCAACTGATGGAAGTATAAAGAAATACAAACAAGATCCATAGACAGAGGTTTTTCATAAACAGGGGGAGTTGTCTATGATGAGACACTTGACCCAGTGAACCGATACACTTACATCTATACTACCATCCATGAGTTGGAAACTATATCAAATAGATATATTCTTGATGAGTTTGGATTTCAACAAGAGTGTTGTTGATCCAAACCTATACAGTGTTGGAGATGAGACTAATCCACAGCTGATTGGATCACTAATGTATCTGGTTAACACCAGACTGAATTCATACCATGTAGTGAATGTGTCTAGTCATTTCATGAGTCAACCAAGACAGACTCACTAGACAACAACAAAACATCTATTGAGATATATACAAGGCACAGTTGGATATGGCCTAAGATATGCCTCCAGTGTGAAACTAAGTTTGTAGGATATACTGATTCAGATTGAAAAGAAAGTACAGTGGACCGAAAGAACACATCCAGTTGATGTTCTACCGTGAAGTTTGACATGGTTTCCTGATGCAGCAGAAAACGAAACTCTGTGGCCATGAGTACCACAGAGGCAGAGTATATAAGCATCAAGTGTGCGAAGCAATGTGGCTTCACAAGATTCTAACAGATTTACTTGACCATGAGATGGATCCCATGATGTTGACCAAAAGCCGTGAGTAAAAGCTCCTTGAGAACCGAGTGTTTTCTGATGGATCGAAATACAATGAGATGAAACATCCTTATTTCAGAGATAAGATGTAGACGAAAATCGTACTCATGTAGTACCTTCCTACACATGAGAAGATTGCAGATATCTTCACCAAATTAACTTCATGAAGAATGGCTCCCTAGTTGAGAGAGAGTGTCGATAACTCCAGCCAAGACAAAAATTAAAATTCATCTGTGTGAGACTTGGCATGCTAAAGAATGCCTCCCTAGCTGAGAGGGAGTGTTGATGAATGCAGTTATGGGAGACATCCTCCAGCTTACAAACTTGTGAGATGTGGAACATAGAAGCTATGTGAATCCTTTCTCTTAGCTTACAAACCTGAGAGAAAGCCCCTATGAAGGGTCTATGGTTCCTGCCTGGGACAGATTCAGGAACGTAGAGATGACCTCCTCCGTGACGTGAGTCAGAAGAACTCTAGATGATTATCCAGGTGAAAAGTGATCTATTGAGTTAGGACGTGCATGTAATTGAGAACAAGGTGAACGTGGGAAATCCCAAAAGTGTTGGGCACATCATCATGTGAATAGAAATAAAGATTATGTGATGGCCTCCTCTAAGCAGCAGAGTTCACGAGAAGACACCAGATTATTCTCGTATTGGTGGTAGTGGGAAAGCAGATCTGAAGAGTGGACGTGTCTGTGGACAAGCACAGGTGAACATGTGAAGACCTGGTTCATCTGTGTAGAGCATAGGTGAACGTGTGAAGACCTGGTTCATCTGTGTAATGCAGTGAAATAGGTCCATGGCATCCCTATGGATGTGCCCCTAGTGGATGAGCACTAGTGGGTGTAACAGATCCTTTGCTATATATTGTTCAAGAGTCAGACCTACTTGTAACCCTAGTTATTGTGTAAAGGGTACAGGTCGGCCCTATGTTAATATGATTAACATAAACAAGATAATTAATATTGTGAATATTAATTATAATAATAATTAATATAATAATAAGTATATTTGGCTTTGAGAGGTTGGCCCTGTTGTGCCAATAGAAGACCTTGTTAATTAGTCAAAGTCTAATATAAGTAGGAGATGATTCTCCATTGTAGAATCATATCCTTCTCATATGTTTTGGAAATTTCAGCAAGTACTTCTCTTTGGCAAAGGTGTGCACCTCTCTTGGGCGCTAGTGTTCTTGGTCTTAAGCACCCTCTTGTGTTCTAAGTAATTCTTGATGGTGAAAGGTCTTTCTCTTAAAGAATATAGCAAAGGATTTGGTTGGGTTTTTCTCCCTTGTTTGAGAAGGGTTTCCCAGGATATATCTTGTGTTCTTGTGCATGGTGTTTCTTCTTGTGATCATGGTTTCTGCAACATTCTTGTCTATGGTTAAGACATGATGAAATTAAATGAACTACATGCTTAACCTAGCTTATGAAAAATCAACACTTATGTCCTGAGTCGGCTAGTTAATATGTGCAGGATGTTGATATTGAGAGGGGGGTGATTCAATATCAAGTACAATTTAAAACCTTTTTCAACTTATACTTAAACCATTCAATTATATCCGATGAGCAATGAACAATAGTATAAGAGTTACACCAATACACCATAGTACACCATGCACAATATATGAGAAATAATCAATAGTTATTGTTCAAGGGAAGTAATGACTTCCAAAGGTAGCTACAGCTTCCAAATGTAAAGGGAGGGATAAACCTCCGAGAGGAAGATACAATCCTCCAATATCAAGAGAGGTTTTAACTCTCCATCCTTGCCCCTTCCTTCCACCCAAGAATATATGATATATAATAAAACTTTACATTAAATCATCATCATCAACCAACCATCACATAGAACCTGATAATGCTTCGTGAGAATTCTTCAACTTCTGCAATTCTTCAATTCTTGGAATACTCTGATCCTATATATAATATTACTCAATGTATTTTCTGAAACTTCTCCAAGTTTCACTCCTTGAATCCTCCCCAAAATGAATTTATAGAAAGAATGGTAGACCTTATTCAATTCAGGTTTATTCAGGAGACCGAACTTGTACAGAATGCCCCACGCTCAATATTTAACATCAGATTTTAAAAATCACAAACAAGAAACTAAAGTCTGTACTCTTTCCAATGAAATTGGTCCCACATCATTTGGAATCTCTATGAAGAAGTTATGACTATTTTACCCAGAACAACTGTTTATTGACTAGCTTCAGGACTGGTCAAAAACCCTATCTTCCATAGAGTGTATCTCCATAATTATAGTGAATCAAGAGCTGAAACTTTTACCAAAGGTACCTTGACATGTCTTATCAATAACATAGCAATTTCACCATCTGAATCGTTCTATAAAAAAAGTTATAGCGAAAATGGTAAGATGACCTGAAAATAACATACCTTAAAACACATCACCAAAAGACTTCATCCTCCCTTGAAATCCGACCTTCTTTACTTCTGATTTCCTCTGAAATTCGACTTGTATTTCAAATGAATGTATAATGATATTTATTTATACCATTTATGTCACTTCCTTTTAACATTAGGGCCGACCTGCGACTTTCTTATTTTGTAATTCTTTTCTTTAATTATCTTGAGGGCCTACATGTACTTCCTTCTTCAATTCACTTTGCCATCTTCAAAAATTCATTTCTCCTCAACCATGAGGATCCACGTGACATTCCACATACCACCAAAAACAAAATGATGTATACTATCCATCCATGGGTGTTGTATCTTCATGTGCATTTTCCTTCATGTCCAAATACCTTCATCAATCTTTCGGTCCAAAACCAATGACTAGGGTTGACATCAATGAAAACAACCAATCTTCCAACACAAGAGGTTTGCTCGCCTAACGTGATCTAAAGTCTGATATGCTCCAATACTTGTGGTGGCAGATATTCCCACACATGCATGAAAAATTAAAGGGAGCTCGGAAGAGAAATGAACAAATCATGATGGTTTTCACACAACAAATAACATTGCCCCAAAATTGGAAATTGTGATCTCTAGGGAACCTAGCTTCGTCTCAGCTATAGCTCGGGAACATAGGTGCAGTCATGGGCATGGGGTTTAGGTCCATGGCCAACAGAATAATTGGAATCGTGCATTGGTGTCGAGAGCTACAGGAGGAAGAGCATGAAGAGTTGGACAACTTGGTCCAGACTCTCCATATCATGATGAACAATTTGTCTACTCAGATGCTTACAACAATGGAATTGTTGGTGGAACAGAGGCAAGGACAACAACAACTACAAGACGAGGTTGCAGCCATTATGTCTAAGGTAGAAGAGTTACGTTGCATACCAGCTTCCCCACCACCACACAACACTAGCATAGGGATTTTAGATGCAACTTCCTCCCCCAACCCTCAAAGAATTGTCCCTGATTTGAACTCGCCCCCAGGGCCAGTTGAATCTAAACTTGACATGAAAGATCCTCCAAATATATAATTCTTAGATGTTACGTTTTTGTATTTTGTTCTTAGATGTTTTTTATAGGTTTTATAGCAGGAGATAAATTGAATCTCATTTTGATCTAAAGAGAATAGTTGGTTTGCATACCAACTTAGCTAAAATACAGTCTAGTTTTGATACTATAGTGAAGGCTAGATTTTGCCTCTGTAATCATTTCCTCTGTGAGATTTCTCGCAGAAATTTTGAATAAATATATTTCCCAGTTTTATTAAAAAAATAAATTATATTATGATATTTTCAAATTTAAGAAATACATCTTTATCACATAGTAATGATATGAAAGCATCTTATTAGTCCATGTTGAAGGCCATGAGTATAGCATTTGATTCATCGTCAACCATGAATTAGTTAACTTTTGACTACAAATATTTTCATACTATCCAATGTTGTACATAAGCCAAACGAAACAATTATTTTCTTATAATATTTAAATTGATTTTATAAAACATGTTATTAGCTAATAAGACTTCGAAGTTCTATTGCTGAGCTCTGACACAATGCAATTAGATAGCCTAAGTTTTAAGTTTGGATCACAAATTCGAAGTATCTTTCACACAATTAATTTTTTTCATTCACCTAAGTTTTAAGTTTGTCAATGTCAGTGCATTAACAACTCTACTTTTTTAGTGCATCACCTTGAATAAAATTCCAATGTGAGGGATTTAAACTATTCTGACAAATGCAGCCACCACCTCCACCTCCTAGTTCTAATAAATGTGGCCACTGTCTCCACCACCTCGAAAGCACCACCTTCACAAGAGGGCCTCAATAAACACATACTGCCTTGCACTGGAGAATCAACCACATTCTCATGTAAAGGCACACTCCCTTCAATTGTAACATGTACTTATGTGCTCCCTTCGGTCGCATACACAAATACTTGTTTACACCATCTCCCTTTGGTTGCCCATTTTCGCTTCTGTAACTAATACCATTCATTCCTTCTCTGAATGTTTTCTCAATCGATTGGAACAATAGGCCTTAATCGAAATAGAGGCATACCTACAATAGTGGATTGGGGTCGACTTCATGCCAAACTAGTGGCAAGGGTATGTGAAATTATCTCCTTACATTTATTTAATTGGATCCACACCTGGAATTGAATTAGCATCTCAATCTCTAAGTGTTGGTTATGTATCTGGGTGAGGAATAACCCATAAACTCATGTAAACACAGGTTGAGCTTCTTATCATCTATATTTCCACTTACAATTCTTATTGGTATGCTAGAGGAATTGACTGGAATTATGCTAAGGAAAGTCGAGTCTTAATCTCGAACTCAGAATTATCAATATGTCTCAAATTGAGTAGAGGGAATGAATAAGGAATCGGTTACAACAGTTGCATACTGAGGATTGACAAAAATTGAGACCAAGAGAATTCTAGAAGAAGCCTTGAACCAATCTTCCACCACCAAGAACCACATGTGTGAGCTCCCTCACCAACATACAGCGTGGGTGCGAGGAAGAGTCACTAGATTTTACCGACCAACAATGGTTAGGTTCGGATTTAAGACTTTAGCATTCTTCTTTTTCTCTCCACTCTAATCCAACTAAACCACAAATATAAGAAAGTGTAGAAATCTCTCATCGCTACACAAGCATCGACCACCTCATGTACGTTGGTGCTCCTCTGCTTGTTGAGAAAGTACATAAATATCTCATCTCTACATGAACATTGGCCATGTCCCATATGTTGGTGCCCCTCTGCTTGCTAGCTTTTCCAACAAGTAAATGAATTTTTGGTTGGCTTGATTGAGGCATGAGTGTCCTAATGAATCTGGAATGGTTGAGTCTTCCTAATGAACATGTCTGACTAATTTTAACTACCATGTATGAAATCTTGCTAACATTTCACCCATCAATTTTAACCACGAATCCTTTTTTTTTCCTTAATTTTTCCTTTGCCTGGCATTTCATTCAACTTGTAATGGGCATTTTTATTATCATACCTAGAGGCACAACATATTTAAAATAGAGGGTTTTTTTCTGAACCAACTCCTCTCCATCGAATAATGTTCACATGAGAGCTTTATACCTAAACATACCAATATTGATAGTGGGAGATGTTAGAAACCTTTTTCCACTACTTATGAACATGAAGTTGGATCCCTACATGCACTTATTCCCAACATGCATGATTGTTGGCTATTAGCACTGTCCCAACACCCGCCCATATGGAAATGGCGATTGGTGGTTGTGACAATCCATCACAACCACAAAACAACACCCTTTTCTTCATATATGACTCAGATCATGAAACATCCCACTAGTTCACATGTCGAGTAGGTAGTAAGCTCAACACAAATAAAAGAGGATTATTATCAGTCGAAGAGATCCTCATAGCATTTGGATTTTAAGGAGGAATAGGAACTGGAAGAACCAGCCTAAGAGAGAGCTTCTTGTATGAAAGAAGGAAGGGGCTCTACAACAAACTCATGTGTTGCGGATAAGAGGATTTAGACATCAGAGAAAAAAAACCATGATAGATCATTGAAGTTGGACACTTGGTTGCGGAAGTGGGACATGTTGTTGATATAAATGAAGCAAACCTTAGGCTTGTTTTTTTAGGCCCTCGGGAATCAATCGTTGCAGGGTAGTCACACCTAATACATTATTCATTCACCCAAGTATATTTTTCATCTATCGACCTAAGTATTTCATGCTTAAAGGAGTGAAATATAGTCTAGTTTTCCTATACTTGATAAGCGTTATTGTAGAAATGGAGTATGTGCTCCAATATTTTTATCTTTAACAAATTTAATATTGATGGAAAACCCTATGTGCGATGGAGAGCATTGTGGAAATACATTAATAAAATTCCTTGCTTTGCAAATGGTAGTACATGTAAAGGGAAGCCAGCATGTTCCATGTCAATTTTAGAAACAATGGTGGTGTTAATATTGGGAATACATCAATTTTACTAGAGATCTAATTTTTGTGTGTTGCTACCCATTGGTTGTTGACTAAGATATAAACAAACATTGATAATTTATTTTTTTAATGATATGAATTTGTTGTTGTGTAGCCTTTGGTTCTTCATATCACCATTCTCCTTTTGGGCATAAGCAACAATGATGTTATTTTTCGTTATATGAGCTATCTTTTCACAAAGAGCACTCGTTACCTATGCATTTACTCATATTAAGTTTGACAATTTATTATATATTTGCAAACTTCCTTGATAGGGACTAAGTTGCCATGCAACACTTGTTAAAAGGTAAAAACAAAATTGTGATGCATGAATTGATTTTGATTTGGTAATATTTAGGAATTTTTTTTATAAACATTCAATATTATCTAATAAAATATGTTGCTTTACATAAAATATTCACCAATGAGAAATTTTAATGTGGGGATATGAGAGGCACTTCTAAAGATTGATGGGTGGTTACGGTTTTGAGGTTTTTGCAGGACTTAACTGGCATAGGGACCTATTGGCTTTGATCCATCATTGGATAGTGGTGATGGACAGTTATATGCCATTGATCGACTTCTCAGAGGATAATTTGTCTAAGTACAAGATATTTACGAATCCATACATAAATCCAAGTGTAGCACATTCCTCAAATGTCAACAACTCATTTTGTAAGAAGGGAACACCTGGTATCTTTTCGATAGGTGTGCGTCGAGATGTAGACAATTTGGCAAGCCCCACAAAGATTTTGGGGTTAAACAATCCAGATTCATATCCAATCATTAATGGTCTGCATTGGCTAGAGTCTTAGGGTATTCCTAAGGGAAGATCAGTTCTAATTCCACTAATTACTTCGCAAGGTTTTGTTACACCAAGTTTTCTAGTATGCAGTGCAAAGAACATTAAAGGGGAGGTTTCTTCTAGCTTTATTGGTAGCAAACTTTCTTCGGTCGAGCTTCAGGGCTGTGGAGTATGAAGCAGTGATAATAACCCTAGTCCCAAATTACTAAAGGTGGTTAAATCATGCGGTGGTGAAGTTTCCCTCGTGGTTGGGGAAGATTTACAGGTCTCTCAAATAGCTAATTTAGAGGGTATTGTTTCGGTTAGTAAGTTATGTGGAAGGTGGATGTCAGTGGGTCTTCTAAATAACTAGATAGAGTTGACTTAGGCTTCGTCGCTTGGTTATGTGTCAATTTTTCATTTCCTCTCCCGGGGCTAGATGGGTTTCATTTTTCGATCAAGGGAGGACAAGGGATCCATTTTGGAACATCATTGGTATTTGTATCGTCACTTATTGTGCGCCAAATCCTAGCACCCTATTTTTTATGTCAGGGAAGAGTTTCTTACTAGCATGCCAACTTGGGTTAAACTACCCAATTTTTCTATCGAATTTTAGTTGGACGTCGGTCTCAAGGCCATCAATGATGTGTTGGGTACTTTTATCTATGTTGATTATAGTTACAAAACTAGCAAAAAAAAATTATGTGGTTCATATTCTCACTGCTTTGGATTTGCGTAAAGGTCTCTTTGAGTTATAGAATTGGACTACATGAATGTGCCATTTCATTGTTTGAGATGTCATAAGGTTTGGCATGTTATTATAGACTATAATATTCCTTTTAGGAAAGCTTCTCATTTCTTGGAAAAAAATAAAGTGGATGCTTCTTTAGAGCTTCAACATTCCCCACCTATGAATGGAACTCCTACTTTGGATCAAACTTTAATCAACGAGGGTGAAGCGAGACCCTTAGGGTATCTTTCGGGCTCTACAAAGAGTAATCTTCAAAATGACATATGTTTCAAGGAGATTCCATTAAATGTTCCTTCTTTCTCCCCTCCAGTAGAAGGGGGTTGTGCTTACGAAGATATATTATGGGATGACATTGAACTTACGCCTTCACAATGGAATTATTTGGATGTGCTCTGGTCTTCTAGTACTTAGGTGGCTTGTGATCATGGTAAGCATATATCATCACTTAACCCAATTATTTCTTCTGCTCCAAATATTTCATGCTCTGGTTTAATTAAGCGTGGGGGAGACTCGGGGCATTGTTCTTCAGTAGGGTTGCTTACACATATTGTTATGCTAGAGGATTGAGGGGTTGGTTCGCTTGTAGTGGAATTGAAGTTGGACTATGTAGTTTTACCTTGTCCTCCTTCCAACATTGTTTTATCCACCTCTTATGGCTCCCCCTCTGTCTCATTGGGTCGTGACCCTTGTTTATTAAGGCCTTGGGATTCTAGTTATAGATAACTACAATCAGGGGGATTGGATCTTGACGTCCAAAAGGAAGTTGTTCATGTTAAGGTTGGTCGTAAGTCTACCTTAAAGCATGCACATGAGGGGGCATCTCGAGAGGCGTCACAAGGAAGACAAAATCTGATATATGGGGTCCTTAAAGATAGATATTGATACGGATTATTTTCGGCACGAAATGAGAGCGGAGATATAACACAGAAATATTCAGAGATATTGCAAGAGAGAGACAACAATATAACAGAGATATAGCGAAAATATAACAAGAGTCACAGATATGCAGTAATACACGATTTCTATTAATGAAATAAATGTACAGAGACTGTAAAAGTACAGAGTGAAAGACTCGCTAGAATGGTGGTAGCTTATCTCTGAGAAGAGATGTGACGGCTACTCGCATTCGTGAGAAGATCCTTACAATGAGGCTCTGAAGGCCTTTTTTACAATAATCTGGAATGCCAAAAACCCTAGACATCCAAAAAACCTAACCCTAGGAGATGAAGCGCCAAAAGTCATGTGGGCCTCGTTTGGGTAAGTTGGTGCATCAACTTCCCGGGGTCGTAACTTTTGCATACTATCTTCGTTTTAGGCGTATGATAGCTCGTTGGAAAGATCTATACAAGAACTACAACTTTTGGGTGAGAAAAATCAATCAATGAACCATGTTGCTCCCCGTTTTCTCAAAAAACATCGTTTAGGGCCTCAAAATGGCCCCGGAAGTTAAAAACTGCTAAAAATAGTAAATTACCAAAATTGCCAGAAAGTTGTTTTGAGCCAATTGGAAAAGGTGGGTGGCCACCGATATCCACCTGGACCAATCCTCCCTCCTTAGGAAGCAATGGTCTCCATTGCATTGAGTTCCCGGGGGAGAGGGGAAAGCGATTGTTGAATCTGAATCTTGGTGAGTTGCTTGCCTTGTTGGAATCGTCGCGCTGCTTGGTTTGTTGAAGGCTCTCACGAACCTTTGGCTGGAAGGTTTGGACCTTTTTAACCAGTCTGGCTATTTTAGATGATTGTGTGCAAAAGAAATTTTTGTGCTTTGTTGCAAATTTGTTGACCTTCTTCTGGTGGATAGCAGGTGCTTGGGCCGAGGCTGTAGTGGTTGCAGTATCCTTTTGTTCCCCTTTTGAATAGATTGTTAGGAAGATGAATTTTGTAGTATGAGATACTGCCTGACTGCTTGTTTAAGGTGGGGCAATAGTTAGGAACCACCTCGGTATCTGGTATAGTTGACCCACTATAGTAACAATGACGCTATGGGTCGAGGCTCATAGATAGCAGGGCGTTTCCACATATATGGTGGCCCAAAGGAACATCATGAGACATCCAGGTGGGGAAACATCACATAATACCTCATCCTTGAAGGATTGGATGCCATATGACAATTGACAACTATTTGAGTGACGAACATCTAGGTCCTTGGTGAAATTTTAGATGTTGTATGGTTCTTGGTGTGGTGTTGTCGACAATCAACGTTTGGCCGACCTGTTGAGATGAGTTCTTTTGGCTTCCATCAACAATAAAATCTGTGGGTCCCCTTCACCCACATCACAGCGTGAATGAAAAGGCGCTTCCCCTCTTAAGGATACATTGGTTCTTACGGTTTGAATTGTTGTGGTCGTGAAAATAGCGGTGGGGTATGCGTCAATGATTTGTCTTTTACAATTATTTTCAGAATCGGATTATGAATCAAGGTTAGGCTCCTTTTCTTTGATCTACGACCCACCAATGACTGTTTTGAGTGACATTCATCGGTGTTATTACTGATTTGTGGAAATGCTTCATTTTTCGGTGTCCTTCTTTGTCTTCCAACGACCCTTCTTTTCCTGTGGCAGGAGTGGTTTTGTTAAATTTGTTAGGGTTGTCTTTGTCATACTTTTGTTTGTTGTGGATTTAGGACCAATTCCCATTGTTACGGTGCTTAAATTTGCAACTCAATTTTAACATCCTGTCGATAAGCATTACTTAGAGTGATGAGATGTCTAGAAATCCATTTAGGTCTGGATGTATCTATGTAGAGCCCATTCGAACCAAGTAATAAACAGTCTTTGATATCCAGCTTGGTACACAAGGTATGGAAGGTATTGGTGAGCGTCGGAACTATTTAGCCCTCTTGCCGCTGATGTGGTCCATCTCATGTCTTGGTCCTCATAGTTGCCATGAGGGTATCTTGTTCCTTTTACGCATCCACAAAAAATCCCAAGAGTTCGGCCCCATATATTCGGAACTCCTAACATTGGAACTTTTCTCTTAGTAAGTTTCCACCAATGTTTGAAATGAGAGAGCCTTTAAGGAGTCTGCGAGGTGATCTTTTCTTTATTAGGAAAAATTGTGAGCAATAACCTTCTAGTAGAGTTAACGATTTTCGAACTTACTGCATCTATCACATCCTTCAAATAAAGGAATATCAAAATTAACTTGTACCTTGAAAGGCAAGGTGCCTCAAAGTGGCTTCTTGATGAAGATGTTCCCTAATGCTATGGTAGGCATTGAAGGATGTGGAAAAATTCTCCATCATTTCGTCCCTCCTATCTTGATGAAGAGCTTGCTCAAATAATGAAGCGATAGGATCGATACATCCCATCGTTTTTATTTTCTTCCACCGGTGAGGTTTCTTGGAGTTGATAGCGAGAGGGATTGTCCTTAAGAGACAAGCTTCGAGGACCCAACTCTATCTCCGGACCTCATCGGGGACATGCTGAAAAGCGATCAGGAAGTGATGCGCTCGATACCATGAATCTGATTTTTCGGCATGAAATGTGAGCGTAGATATAACACATAAATTTTTAGAGATATTGCAAGAGAGAGACAACAATAATATAGAGATATGAAAATATAACAAAGAGTCCTGGATATCTGATGTCTGAGTTTTATTAAATAATAAATATGTTGAATACTGTAAAATGCAGACTGAGAAAATCTTGTTAGAATGGTGGTAGTTTTATCTCCGAGAAGAGATGTGGCGACTACTGCATCCGGTGAAGATCCGCTACAATGTGGAGCTCACGAGAAGGCCTTTTTACAATAATCAGGAATGCAGAAACCTAGACATCAAAAACTAACCCTAGGAGATGGCTAGAAAGTCATATGGGCCCGTTTGGGTAAGTTGGTGCATCAACTTCCGAGGGTCATAAATTTACATCGATCTAGTTTAGGCATATGGTAGCTTGTTGGAAAGATATATCTGGGAACTACAACTTTTGGGTGAGCAACAATGATTTAGTAACATATTTCTCCCCGTTTTCTCAAAAACATCGTTTAGGGCCTCAAATGGCCCGAGGAAGTTAAAGCTGCTAAAAATAGTAAATTACCAAAATTGCGGAAATTTGTTTTGAGCCAATTGGAAAAGGTGGGTATTACCGATATCCACCTGGATCATATATTCCCCACAAGGAGAAGAGATGTGACGGCTACTCGCATCCGTGAGAAGATCCTTACAATGACGCTCTGAAGGCCTTTTTTACAATAATCAGGAATGCCAAAAACCCTAGACATCAAAAAAACCTAACCCTAGGAGATGAAGCGCCAAAAGTCATGTGGGCCCCGTTTGGGTAAGTTGGTGCATCAACTTCCCGAGGTCGTAACTTTTGCATACGATCTCCGTTTTAGGCGTATGATAGCTCGTTGGAAATATCTATCCGATAACTACAACTTTTGGGTGAGCAACAATGATTTAGTAACTATGTTTCTCCCCGTTTTCTCAAAAAACATCGTTTAGGGCCTCAAAATGGCCCCGGAAGTTAAAAACTGCTAAAAATAGTAAATTACCAAAATTGTCAGAAAGTTGTTTTGAGCCAATTGGAAAAGGTGGGTGGCCACCGATATCCACCTGGATCATATATTCCCCACAAGTGGGGACCTCATGAAAATAATTTCGATGAATATGTGTGGTTTGGGGGGGGAAGAAACTCTTTGTAAGACATTTTGTTTATGTGGATATCCCATATATTGTCTTAGTCTCGGAAATGATGGGACAATGTGATACTATAATCATTGAGCTAAGAAAAATGTTTCTGGGTCGGGGTTTCTTTGGGGTGGATGTTGTTAGATTATATGGGGGTCATATTACTAGTATCTCAACATAGTGCGAGTTACTCAATTGTTTCTCTATTTGTTCATGTTTGGTCATGAAAGTTGTAAGCAAGGAGTTGGGGCACAATTTCACCATTCTTAATCTATATGGGTCTTATGAAGGGAAAAATGATTTTTGGACACGTTTATTCGCTCTCAACGGTCTCAGGTCAGATAATTTAATAATTGGTAGGGATTTAAACTTTACTATAAGTGGGGAGGAGATATGGGGGCCATCATCCCATGAGGATAAATTAGAGGGCTTCGTTGTAGAAAAATTGGAGGTGGACGGTGTAGTTGACGTCGGACCCATACAACTTCGACCAACATGGAGTAATAACCAGGGAGGGTCGATGAGGTTTCCAAGCGACTTGACCATTTCCTAGTTCATCACTCTTTACTTCAGAAGTTTGGAAATTATCGTTCTTGGGTAGGACCGGTTCGTTGTTCTGATCACTTCCGTATGTTCTTAGAGTTGGGGCGTGAGGAGGTGAAGTTGAGAGCAACCTTTAAATATAAATCCTCCTAGGATTACGTGGAATACTTTTAGTTGCTAATCAGGGATAATTTGATGCATTTTTAGGAGGACTAAAACTTGACTGCAAGTGCTCAATTTGTACTTGCTTTGCATACAATAAACGTGAAGGTTGTTTCTTGGGCAGTTGAGCGCAAGAAAGAAAAAATTGGTGGAGATTTGATGCATTGAGAAAGATTTAGAGCTATTATATGGTCAGACATAGGGGGGGCAAGGTGCCTCGAAGGATTTAGAACATTGTATATCCTTGGAATCCCATCGTTTTTCTATGTTGTCAGAATAGGAAAAAGAATGGAGGCTAAAGAGTCTAGCCCTTTGGATAGAGGTTGGTGATCAAAATACATTATTTTTTCAAAAGTTTGTTGGTCATCAAAAGAACTGTAATACTATATAGGAGATTTATAATGTTATAGGGAACAAGGATCGAGGTTTGTCTAAGTTGGCATCTTTGGGGGTCGACCATTTCATAGAGTTATTCAAAGAACTGGAGTAAAATAGGATCGAGGAAATCTTAAAGCAATCATCCTTGTTTCTAAGGCTCATTGAGGAGGAGGATAACCGTAAGTTGTTTAAGGGGTGCACATTGGATGAGCTCCAAGGGGTTATCTCAACTTTAAAAAGGATAAGAGCCCTAGTCTTGACAGATGGAAAACATAATTTTTCAAATATGTTTTTGACATTGTAGGGGCATATTTGCTTCGTGTGGTAGAAGAAATTCATCAATCATGTAAGATGTTGCACAATATAAATGCAACATTCATTGTTGTAATCCCCAAATCAGATTGGCCTTCTTCCTTTGATGAATTTCATCCAATAACACTCTATAATTGTCTATATAAGATCATTTTCAAGCTCATAGAAATTAGGCTTAAACCCTTGCCCTCTTTAGTCATTTCTCTGGAACAGTTCGGGTTCCTAAAGGGTCAACTTATTCACAAAAAAATAAGCTCTTCTCGGGAGTCCCTCCATTCTATTAAGGTTCATAAACGTTTGGTTTTAGTATTGAAGATCAACCTTACAAAGCATATGATAGGGTGTCTTGGATTTATCTATGTCTTCTTCTTCTACATATTGGGTTTGATATTTTGGTGGTTAAGTGGATCATGGCATGTGTTACAACTGTTTCCTTTGTTGTGTTAATCAATGATGTAGGATCACCCTTTTTCAACTCAGAACAAGACTATGCCAAGGATTCCCCTTGTCACGTTATATTTTCTTGCTTGTAATCGATGGACTCAGTCGGGCACTCATAGAGGCAAAATGTACAAATAGTTTCCAAGGTATCAGAATGGGGCGTTGTGGAATTCCTACTCATTACCTTTCATGGATGGCATACTTATCTTTTTATTATGTGTAGATAACAAAGGTAGACTTCTCAAGGATATTATAACTCTTTTATGTGATGCAACAAGAATGCTCATAAACATGACTAAATATGATGCGTATTTTCCATATACAAGGGAGGAGAATAGACACCTCATTGCAAACTTTCTTAGCTTTGAGATAGGAAACGGGTTGAAATATCTTGGGTTCATTCTTAAGCCAATCAATTATGATCTATCATATTGGAATTAACTTCTTTATTGAATCGAGCAAAGGTTTAATCATTGGTGCAATAGTTGGATTTATCATGGTGGAAGATTGGTTCTCGTAAAACCTATTATAGAGGTTATTCTTGTATATTGGCATCCGTTGGATCTTACTCCGAAAGGGATACTTTGTCAATTTCATAAGCTATTCTTAAATTTCTTATGGAAGGGATGCATAGATTATCAAGGATCTCATCTAGTTAGTTGGAGGAGTATATCATTGTCGAATCCCTTGAGTGGCTAGGGTTTGAAATATGTCATGGTCTTCAGTTGTTCTTTGGCCACAAAATCCTTGTGGGTTTTATTAACAAGGGATAGTCTCTAGAGACTCATATTGATGGATAAATATTTCACCCCATATTCGATATTGGATTTGATCAGGAAAATACATAAGCTTTTTCAACCAACTTTGAGGCCCAAAACTAGCCTTTCGGACCTGGAGAGGGCTCTCTCAGGAGACATTGTCTCAGCACGAGATATGGCTTTAAAGTTGTTGTCTAGATTTAACACCTTTGAAATAATAAGTTCTGGTTATATTGGCGCAATAGAGTAAGACCTGGGGCTATGGAGTCGGTTTGAGAAAACGATAGAAAAAAATGACTCGGTGAGTGAACTTGAGAGAATAAAGGCTAACCGAGCAACAGTCTTCAGTGAAAAATCATTGTGTGTGGTGGGAGAAGAAAACATGAAGCAACTCGGAGCACTACTGAGGATGAATTTGAAGTTAACTTAGAGGAAAATGGTTTGTCTAAATGGCGTGAATCTCAGGGCACTGCGCAGTGAATCCCAGGTTCGAAAATATGTTCCTATTTAGACAGAAATATATATGAATAAAGAATGCATGAAGTACGTACGCAAATAAAGGAAACAATACATCCAAATGCTACAATTAGAATATTTTCATCAAAACTTCAAGACTTTTGCATTAAATTCCGATCAGACTCAAACTAAATTCAATAGACATTCTCTATAATAATTTCTCCAACCAACCCCTCTCTACTCTCATACCATGAAATATATAGCACTATAGGTCCTTTACAAATCACCACTTCAAACTCCAACCCCTTTCCCAAAATAGAAACCATTACAAACAACAATGACACGTTTTAACTGATTTCCTGCTTTTCAGGAGGCGAAATTATGAAAAATAGGCTTCAAAATGTCACTTGCAATTCTCAAACTGTAATAGTTGTGTAAAATATGAGAACGGTTTTCGTAGGTAAGCTCGTTTTAAAGAAAAACCTCTCTCGGTTTCTTGAAATTTGTCTCCAACTGGCCAGAATACGTGTCGCAAAAATATGTCTCGGACAGGAAATCATGAAAACTGAAAAATAGGGCTCAAATATTCCTTCAAATATCCCAATCTGTGACATATTTTGCAAATCTGACAGAATTTTTTATTATTTGGTTTGTCCTCGACAAAAAAATCTCTGGGATTTTCAAAATTCCTCTCTAGTTGGTCATAAATTGATCTTGAAGTTGACCGCTAAACCAGTCATTTGCGCAGTGCGACCTGTAGCTTGTGCGCAGGAAAATCCACTGCGTGACGCAATCCACTGCGCAATGAAATACTTTGCGTGATGACATCCTCTGCGCAACAACATCCTATGTGCGACAACATCCCATGCACGACATCCCACTGCGCGATGAAATCCACTACGCGATGACATCCTCTGCGTGGCAACATCCTATGCGTGACAACATCCACTACGCAAAGAAATCCACTGCGCGATGACATCCTCTGCGCGACAACATCCTATGCACGACAACATCCACTGCATGACAAAAACCATTGTGCGATGGCATCCTATGTGCAACAACATCCTATGTACAATGAAATCCTTTGTGCGACGAAATCCACTACGTGATGAAATCCACTACGCGACGAAATCCACTGTGCGACAGACTCCTTTGCGCGGTGAAGCACTCTGCGCAGCTCATAGAAAATTTTGCAGTGCGCAGTTGCAAATGGAAATGGAAATAGTAGATGAAAAGATTCCTTTTGAAACTGACCCTTGGAGATGTTAGATGATGCCAAGCATAAAAACAATATGGGTGCTAACAGACATGACTTTTCAAATTGCTGACAAACTTCTAACCTTCGCTATGAAAATCATGGTGCTAACAAGTTGGATCACTTAACATTGACAAGCAACGGGCCTGGGGGTTCTTTGATGGCGCTTGTGGCAGAGTGAGTAGATTTTGTGGAATTGGATTCATTCTTCATTTCTCATAAGGGAACTATATTAGGGTAAGGCCAATATGGGGCATGGATCCAACAACTTAGGGGAGTTTAATGCACTCTTTTCACTACTCAAAAGTGCAGCTGAGAGGAATGTGGCAGAATTAGAGGTTTATGGCGACTCCAAATTGTGTATTGACTGCACGCTAAGTACAATGCTGATTGAAAATTTGGATCTTCTATGAAATTATCAATAATTAAAATCCCTTTTGGGCTTATTTTTTCAAATCAATATTTTTCATATCTACTGAGAGCTCAACACTTTGGCAGTTTCTCTATCAAAAGAATCCTTATGACTTGATGGAAATCATATGGTCCTAGAGGAATTCTCAAGTGGAGTCTCAGTCTCCAAGAGAGAAGGTCCGTTTTTTTTGTTTTGTTTTTTTTTTGCTGAATTGTATTATCTTTTGTTGTCATTTCTAGGATTAGAGATAATGAGTTGATGAATGTCTGCCACATTAGAGGTTTCAATTTATGTATTAAAGAAGACTAATTTGTCCCTTGTTTTTGGTCCATTTTGGTTCGAACAGAAAAAGCACTTGGTCATAAGTTCTTGATCTCATTTTGAAACTGTAAACAATATGTGTTTTGCGCGTTTGGATTGTAACTTCTCTCTCCTTGAATAGAAGCTACACTTTTTTTCTTGGAAAAAAAATTAAGAATGTTTTTTGAAAATTAATAGCATAAAATATTATGTATATAATATTATTTAGTTGTATAAGAAAAATGTAAGATTAAATTTTTTTCTCAAATTAAAGTGAGCATTTTTATTATGTCAATACATAATTCAGATTTATAATTTTTTTTATTAATGAATTAAATGTATATATGCATATAGATAGATAGATAGATAGACATTTTGGTGGGCTAGCTTTGAGTTGGTTGCATTTGTTGCATGCTTTATTGGACAAGTGCCATAATCAACATCAATGAGTTTACATTAGGTATCATCCAGGAAATGTGGGGAAGAGCCCGAGGGTTATTTTTCACCATATGAAAGATTTGACTTCTTCTAAATCATCATCTCTTGCTAAACTATGTTTGCTAGAATTCAAAGAATTAAAAGGTATTTTGGCTTGGTTAAGTATTTCAATATTCTTCAATCTATTAACATAATGGATAACAAGAGAGTTTGCTCTTGAATCAATGTTTTTAGAGCAAAAATAGGGGGTTCCAATTATCGATTATCTCCCATGAATATTATCAAATTAAACAATAGGAAAGGTATGCATTTTTAATTTATTTTTTAATATAAAAACCATATCGATCTTTTCACATTATATGCAAAAAAGGACAATTACAATTGTCTCTAGTACAAGCCTACCTTAGGAGGAAAATAGAGCCTCTACCATCAAATTTGTTATGCTTCATCAAAAGGTTCAGAGTTTGTCACAAAAACAATTATTTGCAAAAGGAAAGAAACAAATTATCTGATCATCTATAATTATTCATGCTAGACAAAAATGCTATCAAAACAAAGAAAGAATCGAGCCATATGACGATGAGGGTTTTCCCCTACTATCATCTCCCACATCACCTCCTCCTCGTTGACCTCATCCTATGTGATTCCATATGGCTGGGCGTCATCATCGATCTCAATTAGGTTGGTTTGGGTTCCCATTGATTCAACAAAGTCCTCCACTTTATTGTTGTCAGTATTCTCCTATATGACCAGAATAACTATAATCCCAATCCCAAAGACTTCCTTACACACAGCCTCGAATTTGCCTTCAAATATCCTTATGGTATGTAGAATGTTATTGTGTTCCTCTTGTTTCTTCTATAAGGCTTGGGCAATCATTGCCTTGACAATCCAATAAATCTCTACTATCTTGAAATATTTTGTCTCTCGAGTTTTGGAGAACATTGGGTCTTTCACCCATTGTTCCACTTCCTTTAGGACCTGGGAGTCAATTAGATTGTGTCTTCTTTCTCTGACTTTCTCTTCGAGCTCCTCTACCTATGCCCTAGCAAATTTTGGGCAGATTTTCCTGATAAGAATGCTCAACCTCCCACACTTCATGTTTGGCCCTAATTGAATGCTAAGGCTTCTTAATCATTGAGTCCTTACGTGCACTTTCCTCCCCATTCCTCTTGCACCCTCTCCCCACCTTACTAGCCTTGTAAAGTCAATGTAGCCATATAACAAGGTCTTCACAAGAAAATTGACGACCCCTTTAACAACACCACATACTAAATGAGAGATAGACAGCTAAAATGCCAAAGATTGTATATCCAAGACAAGTCTTTTCACCTCTTCCCCGGGGAAAGTTGTGGACCATTTAGAGCTAAACCAACCAACCAGATGCTCAAAATGTTGAAGGTGGAGAGAAATTTTCCCACCTCATACTAGGTGAAGAAATTTCACTAGAGCACCAAAGCTAAATAAAAAATAACACATACAAGATTACCTAGAACCAAGGTGGGTGTGTTCCCAGAAAGCATTAAAATCCCAACACCATGTTTTCACCTATCTACAAACCAATAAGAGCTCCAAACCTTTGAAACATCTTGTTCGTCCTCATATAACAAGCTAATTCTCTATTCAGATGGGTGAATTTTGTTTTTCATCATCCTTCCTCATCTCATCGAGGAATAATGACCTCAATGGCTCATAGTGTCATTCCTTACCTGATCTTCCCTCCTCTTTGCATTCATGATGAAACACGACATGTACCGCTCAGTAGCCTTGGCTTCCAAAACCATTATGTTATCCACTAGTGGGAGGAGTCCCATACTCCCTCCCTCATTTGGAACCTCCCTCCCCGTGCCATCAATGCAATTCGTGGTGGTGATCATATGACACATGAGAACAGTCACCACCCCACCCATTAACACCCAATTCAAGTGGGCATGCATTTTGTATTAATATACAAGTAAATAATGCATTAATAGACAAGTTAATTTGTTTAAATATATGAAACATTGTATCTATATAATTTTTGTATAAAAGTTTGATGGAATAAGTTTTGTGATTAAATAGTTTAAATTTTATATAAAAGGTTTTGAAGATGATCCTTTAGGTTAAATATCTTTATCACATATTTCATTTAATATTTTTATCAAATTAATTGCGATAATCATTATCAACAAATTTAATTTGCATTTAATATGGAAATAATATAAAATTAATTATCATAATCAATATTAACAAATTTATATTTAATATGGAAAAGTAATATCAAATTAATTTCATAAAAAGAATTATCATATATAAATATAAGATTACTATATATATGTTTTTTTTTTCTTATGAATAAAATTACATTGTGTAGATACATGATGAGGTCATGCATATTGCATCCTTGTGAAGACAAAAAAGTGGATAGAAATACAACTTGTGTCATAAATAGAGTTGTGATATAATTCTTCAAAACAAGAAAATCTATGAGGTTTTCCCACCATAAAAAAAGTCTAAAAAACTCTCTAACCATATTGGTATTCTTCAGACATTACATAGAATATATACAGAATATAAAGAATAACACCCAGAGGACCAAGAAAAAAATAAGATGTCCTTCTATAAATGGCCAACATATAAAAAGTATAAAACATAAGAAAGTTTGAATAGAAATTTGTCTTCAATGAAATCATGAATATGTGGTCATTGTATTGCCAAAGGGAGGGAGCTCTTCAATGAAAAGTCTGTGATAGTTATTGATTTCCACATTATGCCACGAAACAAAGTGTAGTTGAATGCCATTCTTTGATTAAAAATCTACTTTATTACAAATGTTTTATATATTTATTATTTAAAAAAAAAAAATTAATGAATATGTTATTTTATTTTAATTATCAACAAATTTACATTTAATATGAAAAAATAATATCAAATTAATTACAAGAATCAATATCAACAAATTTACATTTAATATGGAAAAGTAAAATCAAATTAATTTCATAAAAATAATTATCATATATAAATATAATATCACTATATACATATGTTTTATATATTTATTACTTAAAATTCAAATTTTAAATATAATATCACTATATACATATGTTTTATATATTTATTACTTAAAATTCAATTTTTTTTAAATATGTTGTTTTTTTAAATCATTTATTTTTGCGATTGAGTTATTTATGTGATTAAACATTTTTCATAGGAAAAATTATCATATATAAGTTATTTTATATATTTATTATTTAAAATTTATATTTGTATAAATATTTTTATTTTTTTTGCAAGTGAGTTATTTATGCATTTAAAATTAAGTAGAAATTTTAATGGATGGGAAATAAGCATTATAATCATAATCTTCCAAATGAAATGATTTTTTAAAGTATTGCAATTATATACTATATCAATAAAAGGTAAGAGCAACTTTCACAACTATACAAGTTGGATTCTAAGAAGTTTTGAAGTCAAATTCTAAAACGCAATACTAAAGAAAATAATAGGATTCCCTTAACGGACTGGAATTCCTACCTTAAAAGTATTTACGAGTTCCTTAATGCCATGGACACCATTCCTATTGTCCCTACAAAGGAAGAAGTTTTTTCTTTAGATGACATAGAGTTTGGGGTTAAGCGGCTCGCAAATGGAAAAGCTAAGGACATTGAAGGCTACCAAGCTGAAATTTTTAAAATCGGAGGGCCAATCCTTATCCCTCACATACACAAGCTCTTCAATTTAGCAGTCAAGCAGGGCTTCCCT